>CM021102.1:349987135-350200737 GCA_007115665.2 Sequoiadendron giganteum
TTAACCCTAAACCTTGAACCCTAAACCCTTTAACCCTAAACCCTTAAACCTTCTACCCTATACCCTCAACCCAATACCCTCTACCATCGACCCTAACCCCTCAACCCTCAACCCTTAAACCCTAATACCCTAGAAACCATCAACCCTATAGGTCCTCCACCCTAATCCCTCAACCCTATACCCTCATCCCCTATCACTTTCTCTCTATCTATACATCTCACCTCTCCCTCCCTCCCTCTCTCCTACCCTCTCTAATTGTCTCTATCTACCCTTTCCCTCTTTCTACACACCTCTCATTCAATCAATACCTACCACCCTCTCTCGCTCCCTCTATCTATCTCTCTCTATCTCTATCTCCCTCCCACTCTCTCCCACTCCCTCTCTCTCTCCCTCTTTCTTAGGTCTCTCCCTCCCACCCCCTCTCCCTCTCAGGTCTCTCCCTCTGGCAACCTACCTAGGTAACTCTCTCTCTCTCTCCCCTCTTTCTATCTATCCCTCCCACCCTACCTAGATAAGTCCCTCTCAATCTACCTCCCTCTTTCTCTCACTCTCTCAGGTCACTCCCTCCCACCCCCTCTCCCTCTCTCAGGTCTCTCACTCACACTCCCTCTCTCTCGCACTCTCTCTCACTACGTATCTCTCAATTCTCTCCCTGTCACCCCCCTCACACTCTCATGTCTATCTCTTTGTCACCCTACCTACATAACTCTCTATTTCTCTCTATCTCTCTCTCTCTCCCCCCTCTCTGTCTCTCCCTCTCTCTCAATTCTCTTTCTCCCACCTCCCCTCTCTCTCTCCCTCCAATCCCTCCCACCTACCCTAGCTAGTCCCTCTCTCTCTCTCCCTCTCTCTCTCCACTCTCTCTCTTAAGCTCCTACTTCACCCCCCACTCTCTCTCTCTCTCTCTCTCTCCCCCTCCCGCTCCCCCTCCCACTCCCACCCCCACCCTACCTAGACAACTCTAGATCTCTCTCTCTCTCTCTTAAAATTCTCCAGGCTCCCTCTAAAGATATACATAAATAAATATGTATACTTACATACATACAATCATACATACATACAAGCATACATGTACATGTGTGGATACACTCTTACATATATACAATATACATGCATTGATACATACATGCAAACATACATACATACATACATGACATACAAGCATACATGTACATACAAACATACAAATATATAAAAATACATTCAATAGAGTAGCATTTAACATAAAACAAGACATAACGCAAGCGTGTTATACCACGCCCGTATTATTTCTTGCTAGACATGTTCCCCCAAAATGCAAAAAACCATGTCAAAATTGAGATATAACGGGAGTGTGTGTTATATCTTGCTTTGGGAATCCCCAAGCCTCGGGATTGGTATTTTCCTTGGAGTACCAACCCAATGGCTTGGAGGGTGTTCCCAATGACCAAAGACGTGTTTTTGCAAATTCTAGTATATTTCACATAATCAGGTTCGTGCTCACCGTCAGGATTCCACGTGGTTCAATATCAAACAAATCGAACATCTGGGTAATGTTAGGTTCTCTCTTAGCTATCCAACGATGTAATTGTTTTCAATTTCTGACAATAGTAAGCCTTTCATCCATAATTTCTTTTGTTTGTATGTCTCTTTTTTGGCAAAAAGAAATGTTTGGTGTTTTTTTCGTTATAAATTAACCATTCATCAAAATTTTAAATAAATTACTTTTTTAGAAACTAGAATCCATTCTACAATTTTATTTAAAAAAAAAATCAATTAGTTTCCAAAATTTGTAAGGGTAGCACAGCCAAAATTTTGTTGTTCAAGAAGTGTCCAATTCAAAAATTAGTAAAAACTCAAATATTGATTAAAAAATTATCAAAAAAATCATGCATCAACTACATACTGTTAGCTAAATTTTGATCATTGTGATTTAAAAAATACTAAAAAAATTTCACCGTATGAGGGTCATACAAGAGTTGCTATTTTATGTTTTTCTGACAAAAACATCACCAATTTGTGTGTGTTACTCTTTTGAACCCCTTAATCTCAACCATTTTCAAAATAAATTATTAGTTTAGAAAGTAGACTTGGAGCACTTCGATCCTTAGTTTTGTTCCATCTCAAAATTATAAGAGTATCTATCCTCAATTTCATGTCCAAGGTCAGTATTTCTTGATTTTAGAAAAAAGTGGCCACTTAAACCCCCTTTTTGGGAACCATCTTTCTACACTTACCCCAACACATTACAATACTATTCCAAGACACCATTAAGTAAATTTAATGACAATTATTCCTGAACCAAGTAAGGTAAAAATGATACTTTTTCCGTTACTACACATAGATTTTGTTGAGGGTTAGGTCATGCCTACTGTTTACTAGGAAATTTGTGGTGCATTTGATTTGGGGTGATCCCACAATAGTGGTTTACACTTTTTGGGAGATCCTAATTTTTGTTGGAATCACACATTTTTAAAAAATATAATGATTTAAGCATTAAAAAGTTCCATTTAAAGGATTCCAATTGAAGAGGGTTTGATCAAACCACCTTAGATCAAACCCCCTTGGATAGAACCTCGCTAGTTTTAAACCATACCTATAACGAAGTCTCTTTACACCTATCAAAATGTTAATAAAAAACCAATTTTGATTTACCTTTTGGGGGTTCAAATGAATTCATTTAAAATTTACTTTTTGTTAAGTATATAGTCCTTATTATAAGCTTCCCAAAAAGTATAGTTTTAAATAAATTTAATTTGATATTTATATATATTTTTATTTCTTGTGAATATAGGTTTTTCATCAAAAATCAAGCTCTCTATTATTCACATGTGGAAAAATAACAGATTATAAAAAAAAATCTAAATAATATTTATACACTAGATACTGATGTCCTTGATCCAACAAAAAAAAAATTAATTAATTTCGATACATACAAAAAAGGTTATGTTTTAGCCAATAAATCATGTCTAAATTATAATTGGTTTGAATTTGAAACTTAATTAAGAAAAAAATATTCAATGAAATGCTATGAAACCAATTCCATGCATTAGATATCATAGTTATGAATCTAAATTCAAAAAAATACAATTTTATCCTTCATAGAAAAAGTTGTGTTAGCTAGTAACGTCACTCTTTAAAAATGGTGTTTACTGTTAAAATCTAGTTTTCAAAGGAGATGGAAAAAGAAGAGCAATTTGATTCCAATTTTTTTGATAAAAAAATTTAGAATCTAGAGATAAAATGTCACAAATCGCTAATTTGCATCATCTTCAAATTCCTCACGGTTTAGCCACTATAGGTGCCTGAAAGTGAAGATTTAGTTAAAAAAATTCAATTCAATGTCCAGTTTGGAAAAAACTTGTAAACCAGTATTGTGGGATCGCCCTTTGGTGAATTAATGCTGGAAGGTGTTGAAATGTTTTTAATGAACCTAAAAATTAAAAATATTGAATCAAAAAAATATAAAATTAGTATTTATTTTAATTTAAACCACTAAAAACCTTACCTCCTTGACCTTGTGGATGTTGTGATAAAATTGTGTTGGATTGAATTGACTCAAATGGTTCACAAATGTGCTCATGGGTGATCCCACAAAGCTAGTTTATAATTTTTGTGAGATTCTGATTTTTGCTGAAATCACCTATTTTTAGAAAATATAATGATTTAAGCCTTTAAAAGTTCCATTTTAAGGATTTCAATTGAAGAAGGTTTGATCAAACCACCTTAGATCAAACCCCCTTGGATAGAACTCCACTAGTTTAAAATCATACCTACAATGGAGTCTCCTTTATGCCTATCAAAATGTTGATAAAAAAATCACTTTTGATTTACCTTTGGGGATGAAATTAATTCATTTAAAATTTATTTCAAATGATTATGGTAGTCCTCAGAACAAACTATCCAACGAATTTAATTTTAATATGTTTTGGTTGTTTTTTTGCTAGTTAAACTGCTACAGAGGGGCAACACTCTATATTGATATTCAAAAAAATATACAAGTATGCAGTTTGTGACATAAAGCAGCTGGAAGCCAGTTTGAAAATGGCCAAAAAAATCTTGACAGAAAATGACTACCTAGTTTAAAGTTCCATTTGTAAAGCCAAGAAACAAAAAAAAAAACTTGGTTATCTATAGACTATACTAGAAAACACCCGGGATTGACTAAAGCTAGAAGCCCTTGCTAAGACTGAATAAGAATAGAGTGTTGGGCACCTTCAGACTTCCTCCATCTCCTTAGAAGCATCTTCCTCAGAGTCTTCTGACGCCACCCACTTTTTGTAGGCTAGGTAGTTTGCGACCACCAGGTAGTCGGCTTTACACTTCTGATGCGCTGGTCCAAGTGCCTTTTCCTCAGGGTCTCTATCATCCATTGGGAGCCATTCTTCTCCAGTGTCGAAGTCCCAGACGATGTCATCCCTAGATGGCAGGACTGCTTCGAGCCCTTCATTTTTAACATACCTCAAGGCCCAACCTCAGGGTAGGTTGGTGGTTAGTTTCGTCGCTTTGAGGAGAAAGGTGATGCTCTGGTTTCGCGTGTCCCACAATTTTTCAAAGCCTGTTGGGTCGGCTAACTTGATCAATGGGAATTTCAACACTTCGTAGCCTTGTATGCTCAGCATGTTGTAATGCTGGGGCATAGGGATGAGATTTTTTTCATCAACATTGTCCAGGGCCCCATCGATTTCACCCAGCCAAGCGTGGACAAATACCATTTGGGTCAGCTTCTTCGCTAACGACTTCGGGACTCCCATGTGGAGGTTGACTACAAGAAACATGGCAGGGATTTCCGCATTTGTCTTGAACCTATGGTATGCTTTGAGGAATTCAAGGCCCAACACCTTCTTGGTTGCCCAAAGCACAATCGGATGTGAGCAGGACATTAACCCACTGAGTCTTTTATCTATTATTTCCCTCAAAATGCCTATTGCTGCTTATCGGTGTCCAGAGCCAGTGACGTCTCCATTTTTTACTAGATAATTTCTTCACGCCTCTGGAGGAAACCGAACTTGCTTTTTTGAGAATGCTTAACTCCGGATGGTATTTTAAATGACGGTCGATCATAATTCTTCTTGATTACTTAACTTGAGGCCGTATTAGGAGGCTCGTGTGGGCTTGCTGGCGCATCGTTGGAGTACAGGAAGTGGTTTAATGTTTAGTTAATTTGAGATCTGCACAATCTTCCTACTGCCTTGGGTGTAATGCCCCGCCAAGTAACCTTAAAGGAAGTTGCAATTAACATCATAAGCGAACCAATTTGTTTTTTTATGAAGTGCATTTAACATACACATTCACTTACTAGTTAACAACAACCTCTAAGGCTACAAGGTTAGGATTACTTAAACCCACACATACATATTACATATAACCATAGCCTTATGAACTTTATGAAATAAACATCATAGATCATAAGAATACCACATAACATAATAAGATAATCAACCAAGATACAATCTCATAAACATTATGTTAAACCAATAGTTACATCACTCATTCCCAGAATGAGACACTAGTACAAATGTATTACAATTACATAACTCCACCTCTTACAAAAGAGGGATAAAGTATCATATACAAACTGAAATATTACAATGCAAGAATTTACAACAATAACCACGAGTTGTCCATCTAGATGTCTCGCCACCAAGTACTAAAGATCGATGGGGACCCAACGGTTTTGGTGCATGTTCCACCCAACCAATGTGGTACCCGAAGGCCCACCCCCCATGCTAGGAGATAGTATCAAAGTAACATGGACAAAGATTCTACTACCTCTAACCAAAGGCAAACTCATACTGACTCAAACTGACATAACCAAATAAATGTCATCAATAAGTACAAATCCAGTTCAACTCAAGTACAACACAAGTACAAATCAAACATCACTGACATAGGTCACATTGCTTCAAGATATAAAGTAGATCAAGTATGTTCACAGAACCATACATATAAAACAATTAACAACAGTTGTCCTAGATAGAGTGTCATCGCAAGGTTTGTCATGAGATCTCCTCTGGGCATTCTTCATAGGCTCCGACACAAGTAATCCTGGTGGCCTCAACCGAATCTCAGCACTCATACTCACTCATGTGGAATCAACTATCTCTCGCACAGACAAGATAGTTGATCTTGCCATTCCAGGCCTTCTCACTCATCCTAAGTCTAAACAAGCCCTTGTGTCTATGAGTAAGGAATAAATTATCTTGATTAGTATGAACTATATCCTAATCATCTAAGTACATTAATTTAATTATCACTTGATTAACTCACTTTTAAAGGTTACTCGGTTTACCACTTTGGGCTCCGGCCCCTATCAAAAGCCACTCTTCTAATGGACAACGCACTCACAACCAATCACCAAGGGAAACACAAGTGCATACAAACTAGGCATCATAACCACTCCAACACAAGGAGGATACAAATAATAGAAACTCACTCCAAACATCTTGGAGGCAACAATCACATAGTCCACTCCTTTCACAGGAGGTACAAAAGATCTCACTCCAAACATCTTGGAGGCAACAACACATAGTCCACTCTTTCACAAGAGGCAACAAGATGAAACCACATACCAAGGTCACTCCATACAAGGAGACACGGATCCCATAATCCGCTCCTAAACCAAGGAGGTGCAAACATCCCCGTTCGTGAAAATTGGGTAAAACTGAAAAGACGCCATGCACTACCCAAGGGAAAACAACTGGATGGCATAAAGATTCAACAACCCTTATCCTCTAAGTTCTTCTGGAAGACTTATAATTTAGGACTAACACTAAATCCCAAAACCAACAATGCAACTTGACGACATAGCAACAAAAACATTCAAGTCATCAATCAAATCTAATATTTGGATTTCCTAAATCCATACTCATTCAATAGGTAGTGTTGACAAAGTCAAAGACACGATAACTAGATCATCTAAAATAATCATAACCCCTATTTTCCTTTTCATTATTGGAAATCTAAAACAATTAAACTTACTTCCCTTTACTGAATACAGAGAATTAAATCCTTTAAGATAATCATGAGGAAGATACTACTTTTGGATATACTAAATCCATATCTCTTTCATAATTCAATCACAACGATTCAATTAATCTAAATATAAATTAATAAATCACATAATTGATTGCCTCCTCAATGAAACAACTTCTTAATTTACTTTTAAATCGACACAAATCTATGCAAGTAAACTCTTTCCATTTCCTAACCAAATCTTATGTCTCATTCAATTTTCTATTTAAAACATTCAGTCACTTTAATATAATAACATATTATTTCTCACAATTAAATTTTAAATTATGCATTCTTTAAATCAAATATTTAACTCCTTCAATTAAACTTTAACATGCCATTTTAAAATAAACAATAATTTCCCCATACGTTTATAATTTTAATTCCACTAAATCTAATATACAAATTTTATTTAAAATAATATAAATAAATATAATACTTTAATATTATAAATTATAATATAAAATATTATTAAATAATATTTTAATATTATAATAACAATACATAAAATATTAATAGTTATAAATATCAATTTATTATTATTTTATTTTCAGAGCAGCCATGGAAAAAATAACTTAATAGTAGTCTCATGTTTCAAGCATAACTCAAAAACTATGGTCTGGGTATTTGCAATTTTTTGACAGGGTTAAGAAAATTTCAAAATACAAAAACCCTTTAAATTTTCTGACAACCCAGTTTGTGTAACTGAAGTTATAGGCAATGCAACCAGACCATTTTACCATAAAAAATATAACTATACTGCAGATTTTAAAATCCATTTTTTAATAATAAACAAAAGATTTCATTTTCTAAAAACATTCTAAATGCATTGTTCAATCTCTATGTTTGATTTCAATAACAACAAAATCGATTTCCCCAAATAATTTAAATTCAACTAAGGTTTTCACAATTTTCACTCAAGAATTTTCACAAGCAAAGGCTGTAAATTTGTTTAATTCTTTTCTTCTAATATCAAATTTATTTTCTAAAACAGATTTAACAAACAAATCTTTAATCACTACTATTTTAAAGAAAAACAATCAAGAATAATAAAACACAAAGAGGAAAACCTGGTACAAGAAGCTACAGGAAGAGATGAATTTCTGATGCAAGCCTCCTCCAAGGATTTCCTGAATTTTCTTCAATCCTCCAATGAATCCAATCCAAAATCCAACAAATGCAAACAATCTTTCCTTCAATCAATTCTACAATCAAACTTTCTTCAAACCCTTGTGCAAATTTCCAAAAAATTTTCCCTGCTGTAAAAATGTATTTTTTCCTAAATCTCTTTCTCTTGCCCTAAAATTAAAACATATATTATTTATAAATCAAAAATACCTAATACAACCCTAATTCACATTACATGCAAATTAGATACTTCAATTTCAATTTCACTTTCAATTTCAAATTTCAATTTCAATTTCAATTTCACTTTTCGAAAACCCACTTTCAATTTAAAATGCAATTTGAAATAATAAATTAATTTTCAAAGTTGCAACTAATTTCCCAAATAAACATTTAATTACAATTTCTAATTTAATTCCCACACGTTGAAATTAAATTCCAAATTTAATTTTAATTCTTTTATTTCCTTTCATTCTCTTGCATCATGTTTAATTAATTAATTTAATTATTTAATAACTAAATTCAACCCCTTGGATCAAATTTAATTAATTAAATAAACTAAATATAATTAATTAATTTAAATATAAACTTTTATCCACATTGCATTATTTAAATTAAATAACCATCAACATGATTTAAATGCAATTATTCTAAATATCTATTTCCAAATCAAGAATCTTTCAGAATTAAATAACATTAAAGCAAGACAGACAATGACTCAACACACACAACTGACGACACACTAAGGCTAGGGTGTAAACTTGACACATGTTACCTAGCTACTATCTCCCGTTCAGCTTAACTGTTGGACCGACACGCTCACACCTGTGAAACCAGGTGGAGTCGATGTCATGTACCTGCAATCCTGCAACTAAGTAAACAACATCATACAATATATCCAGCATATAATACACACCGTGAAGAAGGAATTACGGATTCGCAGGGTGCTCGCAAGCGAGTGATGCAAACTCATCCTCTTCACCCATACACTCATCAAAACTGACACTTCCATCATAATTCCAATAATCTCATAATAATATCTCATACTAACTCTACAACATCATTAATCCATAATGCATGTGAAACAATAATCAGATAACCACGTCCCACAATAATAGTTGTCGCTCAATAGTAGCGATCAAAATATCATAACAAAATGTATCCAGTATCAAAGTAATCTGCAACCAAACATAGCATAAAGCAAACTGAACAAGAAGGAAAACGAATGTGAGCAGGACATTAACCCACTGAGTCTTTTATCTATTATTTCCCTCAAAATGCCTGTTGCTACTTATCGGTGTCCAGAGCCAGCGACGTCTCCATTTTTTACCAGATAATTTCTTCACGCCTCTGGAGGAAACCTAACTTTCTTTTTTGAGAATGCTTAACTCCGGATGGTATTTTAAATGATGGTCGATCATAATTCTTCCTGATTACTTAACTTGAGGCCGTGTCAGGAGGCTCGTGTGGGCTTGCTGGTGCATCGTTGGAGTACAGGAAGTGGTTTAATGTTTAGTTAATTTGAGATCTGCACAATCTTCCTACTGCCTTGGGACTTGCTCAGGTAGCTTGCATTTTGCCTACCACTTATGAGCCTGTCACATCCGAAAAGACCCAGTGGTTTTCCTTACAACCATGTGTGATTTTGGTTGTCTTCTTTTGGATTTTTCTGCACCAAATAGTTTCCCGGAACCATAGCTTGGTGGAGCCTATGTGGTGAGCTCAACTGCCAATTTTGACAACTCATCAGCCATGTCGTTCCCTTCTCTGTAGACATGGCTGATTTTGAAGGCTTCGAATTTGGCGGTTAATTCCTTAATGTGCTGAAGAAGATGGTTTAGTTTCCAGTGAGGAGTGGTGCCACGACTAATTGTGTTGATTGTTATTAGTGAATCCCCTTCCAAATGAAATTTTCACACCCCCAAGTCGATTCCCATTTGCAATCCCTGAGATGCTGCCTTGAGCTCAGCTTCATTATTAGTGTAAAAGCCTAGATGCATGGATATTTTTGCTAGACGATTGCCTTGGGAGTCCCTTGCTACATAGCCCGCGCCTCCTGGGCCTAGGTTACCATGATCCACCCCATCAAAATTTATTTTGATCCAGCCTGGCTTTGGGGCTTGCCAAGTTACTTTCGACCTTTTGATTTTTGTTGGCTTGGTTGACCCATTGCCGATCAATAGCGGCGGTTTTAGGCCATTGAAATTTTTGATTAAGCAATCATCCCAATTTGTGAAGATTCTCTGGTAAGATGTGTTGGACCGGGCATCTTCATTTACTACTTCTACTATTTCCTTTTCGATTTTATCCCATAACCTTTCTTTGTTTAGTTCCTTATTTTAAAAGATTCTCCTGTTTCTCTCCTTCTAGATTTCCCAAATTACCAATGATGGGATGGTCTGCCAGATTCCCCCAAACATTGATTTGCATGTTTTTTGTGGCTATATTTTAAACCATGAGGATAGGTCTGCTGGAATGGGGGATTGAAGGTCTAGTTTATTCTTTACTAAATTCCAACAATCATTAGAGATAGGGCAATGTAGAAGAAGATGGTTTGTTGTTTCTTCACTGGCTTTGCATAAAATGCATTTGCCCGGGCCTTGTATGCCGAAGGTGGCTAGCCTATCCACTATGAGGATTCTTCCTTGGACTACCAACCAAGCAAAAACTCCTACCTTGGGAAGGCACTTACTACCCCAGAATAGTTTGCAGGGCCATTCTTGGTTTTTTATTGCTAGCTCCTTCACCTTGTATGAGCCAGTAGGAAATCTGCACCATCGGATCATGTCTGGACCATTAGATGGGATGAAGAATCCGTCTTTGAGGATTTTTGATAGGCTATATCTTTGATCTTGGGGGCCATTGAGGGTCTAAATGTCCTTCCAGCACCAGGTACTGGCACTTTGATTTTCTATTTTTTGGCCAAAATCTACCACTTTGTCCCCCCATCGCCTAATTGATTCCTCCTTTATTACTCCTAGACCAGGGGTGTTTCCTAAGGGGGGTTTCCCACTCCAAGAGTCATTCTAGAAGGATGCACTTTCACCACTTTTGATTTCCCAAGTCACATGGTGGGAGATTATATCTCTTCTATCTAGGATAAAGTTTTAGATAGCTGATCCTCTTGGGGGGTTGGATGTAGTGAGAATTTTGATCGGGTCATCTGAGTCTAGGTACTTTCTCCTTAGGATTTTGACCCATTTCTGGTCTCCTTTAGCATAAATGTCCTAGGCCAGCTTGGCTCCCATGGCCTGGTTCATTAATGCCAACTATCTTAGTCCCGCTCCCCCAGCATCTTGGGACCTATAGACCTTGTCCCAGGCCAATAGGGGGAATTTTTTGTGATCTCCTGTGCCTGACCAGAGGAATCTCCTAAAGATCTGGTTGAGATCATCTTCCACTGCTTTGGGTAGATTTTGGCTGGACATTGAATATACTGGGATGGCATATATGACTGTCTTGACCATTAGTAGTCTTCCTATCGAGGACATCAATTTTCCTTTCTAGGTTCCCATTCTGGCTTTGCAGCTATTAACTAGGTTTTCCCAATAGCAGCTTTTATTGATTCCTACAAACAGTGGCACTCCCAAGAATCGCCCGGGGAGGGAGGCCACTTTTAGGTTCAAGATTCTGGCTAAAATTCTTTGCATGCTTGGTTGAGTGTTCAGAAGGAAGATCTCTAATTTTCCCCAATTGATGTTCTAACCTGAAGCCCTGCAATATTCATCTAAGAAGTTTTTGATAACCCTTTCCTTTCTTCTACTTTCCTCCCCATTAAGATTGCGTCGTCTGCAAATTGGAGATGTGACACTAGCTCCAAACCATTTGCAACTTGGATGCCTTTCCACTTGTCTCCCCTGACTAAATTTTGAATTCCCCTTCCCAAAATTCTACCATGATTATGAATAGGAAAGGGGAGAGGGGGTCGTTTTGCCTAAATCCTCTTGAGGAAGCGAAAAAACCATGGGCAGAGCCATTCACCAGTATTAAGAATTTAGCTGTGGAGATACAACTTTTGACCCAGTTGATCTAGTTTGTCCCAAAACCAAATTTCTGAAGGACATCAATTAGGAATTGCCTGTCAACCATGTCATAAGCTTTGAGAATATCCAGTTTCAATATCATGCAGACCTTTTTGGTTTTCCTTGTAGAGTGGATGGTTTCATGGGCTTTAATTATTCCTTCCACAATTGACCTACCTAGAGCGAAGCCACTTTGCTCTTCTGAAATTATTTTGTCCAAAATGACTTTGAGACGGTTTGCTATTATTTTGGTGACCACTTTGTACACTGTATTGCAGAGGGCTATTGGCCTAAAATCTCTCATTGATTGAGGGTCCTTTTTTTTGGGGATTAGGGCTAGGAGGGTAAGGTTCATGGCTCCCAACATTGTCATTTTTTTCCTTGATTCTTCTATTGCTGCTCCTAGATCTTCACCTACTATGTGCCAGAACTTTTGGAAGAAGCCAATTGGGAAACCATCTGGGCCTGGGGCTTTGTCCGGGTTCATCTGAAAGATTGTTTTTTTGACTTCTTCCAAGGTGGTCTTTTGAAATAAATAATAGTTTTGATCTTCATTGATAACTGATGGAATAACACTTAGCAGTTTGTCTCTAGTTGCCCTGTTTTCAGGGTTGTTCTTATTTAGTAGCTCTTCGAAGAAGTTGGTCACCTCCTTATTAAATTCTACAGTGGATTGAGCCATTTCATCGTTTACATTTTTTATCTCTGAAATTTTGTTTCTATTTCTGTTTGCAATAGCTGTTTTGTGGAAGAATTTGGTATTCCTGTCACCTTCTTTCCACCAGGATTCCCTAGATTTTTGATGCCAGTAGCATTCTTTTTTTTTTAATAGTTCTGAGAGATCCTCCTTCAGGGATTTTTCATTTTCAAAATCCTCCGCGCCCATTCCATTTTCAATGACATGTTCATTCAACGTCCTGATTTCCTGCTCCACTCTTATCTTTTCCTGGAATATATTTTTGAAGTGTGACATGTTCCATTCTTTGAGTTTATATTTGATATGGGCTAATTTTTTACTGATTTTAAAAAGGTTGGTGCTGTCACCAAAACTGATTTCATTCCAGCATTGTTCAATTAGTTTTGGTAGGTGTTCATCTCTTAGCCACATATTTTCAAATTTGAAAGGGCTCCCTAGGGGTGGTTCATCTTGACCAAGAGTAAGAGAAATGGGGAAATGGTCTGAGCCTGTTAGTGGCAAGATTTGGGCTTCTAGTGAGGTTGCCAAGTCACCCCATTCTCCCCATAGGAGGAATATGTCAATCCATTTTGCACTATTGGTAAAGCCTTTCCTCCTATTGGACCATGTGAATGTTCCATTTTTGGTGATCATATCTTTTAGGTGGTTGGTGTCTATGAATTCCTGGAAATATTTCTGAATGGCAGTTATCCTCCCCAAACCACCCTGTTTCTCCTCATTGTTCAAGGTTGCATTGAAGTCTCCAGCTAAGATTCCCAATTCTCCATTTCTATTTTCCAGTTCACTTTTTATTTTGTCCCATACTTGTTTCTTTGCTGTTGTGGCTATTGGTCCATATATGTTGACACAAAAGAAAGAGTTTTTTTTCTTTAGATCTTTAAACTTGAAAAGTTGCTAGTTATTTTCTTCTTTTTCTACTGAACTTTCTATTGACAGGGGGTTCCACAGAATTCCAAGTCCACTGGAGGCACCTAACGCATCCTTGAAATGACCTTTCCATTGCCTCCAGAAGTCCAGTCTCCTTTGGCTTTCTTCCATGCTCCATTTTGTTTCTTGAATGAGTACAATGTCCACTTTTGACTGGTCAATTTGGTGCTTGACCATATGCCATTTGTTAGGGGCATTAATGCCCCTAACATTCCATGAAATAATCCTCATTCTGCTCTGGGAAGGATGTTTTCCTTCCCAAATAGAGTTTTTTGTTGCCCTAAGGCATTACCTACAATTATTAGCTTCACTTTGTTTGACATCCTACCTCTGTTGGATTTCTTTTTAAAGTTTGGAGCTTTTATCCGCGATTCTGATTGTTCTAATTGCCTTATTTCTAGTAATTCCCCTGCCTCCGATTCTTCCCATGGATCCAATTCTTCTTCCGAGTGAAGGTAACTACCTTCATCATCTGAAGGAGCAACTACACCATTAGTGTCTTGTGTAGGAAGGATAAGTGATATTAGGTCGGTATGAACCAGCTCTTTTACTATCCCTTGAGGTGATTGGGGCTTGGGTTCTAATGACCCTACATCTTTGGTCAGTATCCTAATTGGATTTTTATGTCTTTTTGAAGATCTTGGGCCCCTTCCATTAAGGAATTGAGAGCTAGCTCTATGATGCTGTGTTCCTCAACCAGGGGTTCTTTGTTTGGTGATTCAAGATCGTAGGGAAATGACCTCACCTCTCCTGATGATTGGTGATCTGTACTCAAGATGGCCTCTTTAGGGAGTGCATCTGCTGAAGGGGAGCTTGGGTCTTGGGGGTTTAGGTTTATGTTTGTGCCTCTTTTCTCTTTGATAGAGAACTATCCACCATTTGAGGGGCCTTTCGAGTAGGAATCTCTGAAGAGACATTTTCTGTGCTCAGAACCTGCCCATATTTCAATTTCTCGTTGCCAGCTTCCATATTTTGTTAGAATTTCCAAATTTTTCTATATTCCAGCCCCTGCATCTATTTTCACTAGTATGCCTGCTATAGGTCCTTCTACTTGATTAATGAATTCCTCATTTACACCTAGGCACACCCCTAGGGCATCACCAATTCAAATTAGGTCATCTAAGTTCTAGAATTCTGAAGGCAAATCAATTAGCTTGATCCAAATAGGAGTTTGGTTTATTTTGTAGTTCCAGGGATCAAAATTAGCCCTCCAATTAAGGCAATGAAAGCTATGGCCGTTCATGAACAGGGGTTTCCTATTAACTATTTCAAATTTTAAGTTTTGATCGCTACATTCTATGAGGAAAAAGGAGTTTGGAAGTTGGCTTATGCTTGCCTCTTTGATCTCCTCACTTGGGCATCCTTGTCCCGTCCATTTGGTAAACAAAGCTTTCTCCATTAGTCAATCTACTCTTTGCTCAATTATTTCTAATGGCAAGTGGAAGATTTTACTTCCCTGCAGATGAAGCACATGGTTTAATTTTTTTTTACTTTGCATGCCCCTCTTGCTAGCTTTACTGTTAACAGTTCCTTGTCTCTTTGGTTTAGCCCTCTTCAAAGATCCCCATACTGATGATGCATTTTTCCATTGTTAGGGTTTCCCGAGTTTTTATTTTTCCATATTTTGCTGGTACGCACTGGGTTGTATTTGCCTTTGTTGCCCCAATTTTGGTCCAATGGTTTTTCTTGACGACCATTTTCTCGAAGCCACCCACGCCATTGGACTTCTGAGGATTTCTCTTGATTGATGATTTGGTGCGGAATCTGATTACGATTTTCAGAAAAGATTCTTCTATGGTTGTAGCCCGTCGAGTTTCCCGATTGGAGTTGGGTCGGGATACACTTGTCTACCCATTCACCATTTTCAAATACCCACTAAGGGATGTGGCCTGCGACTTGAGGGAGAGCTTCAAACTTTTCCTTCTTTTCATTCTCTTCCTCTAGAACCAAATCTCCCCATGTTTTCTTTATGCTTGCTACGGATTTTTGCTCGTGAGCGCAATTGAGATTAGGAAATTACAATAATATTATTATTTTTTTGATTTAATATGTTTTGGTTTTATTATGTATGTGTTTTTTTAGTTTTATTAAACATAGGTTTTTCACCGAAAATCAAGCTCTCTATTATGCACATGTGGAAAAATAGCAGATTATCAAAATATTTTTAAAAAAAATATGTTCAAGCTAGGTATTGATGTCCTTGATCCATTAAAAAAAAAATTGAATTTCGATACATACATAAAAAGTTATGTTGTATATAGTCCGCCTATGTTTCAATTGTAATTGGTTTGACTTCAAAACTTGATTAAGGAAAAACTATTTGATAAAACACTATGAAACCAAATGAAAGTGCTAGATATCATAGTTACAAATCCAAATTCAAAAAAAATAGAATTTTATCCTTCATACAAAAAAGGTTATGTTGTATACGGTGAGCGTCATTCCTTAAAAATGTTGTTTTTTTAAAAGCTAGTTTTCGAAAGAGATGGAAAAAGAAGTGCAATCTGATTCCAATTTTTTTGAAAAAATATATTTGGAATCTATAGACAAAATGCCACAAATCACTAGTTTGCATCATCTACAAATTCCTCATGGTTTAGCCGCTATAGGAGCTCGAAAGTGAAGATTTAGTTAAAAAAATTAGTTTAGTGTCTAGTTTGCCCCAAAATTGTAAACCAGTATTGTGGGTTCACCCTCATGCTATTCCTTTCCTATGTTTGGTTGTTGGAGATGAATGGAGTCAATATTGAATGGGCTCAACCTCTATTTGTATAGGAGCGAATTTTCACCCCTAACACAAAATCCCCTTTCACCCTTCTTCACTTTAGAAAACCAAATTCAGATGCTTAATTCCACATAAGCCCGCTGCCTTCATTCCACTTGTTGTCTGTTTTGTGCATTGAAAGAGGCATTTCTGTCAGGGATGCCCACGCAGTGCGTAGACATCTGCACAACGCACTTATTTCCCTGACAGATTCTCGCATCTAGAGCCTGCAGAGGGTCGACTTGTAATTCCCTCTTCAGTCGTCCAACCCAAATATGGTCGTTTTCTTCACCCTTTCCTTCATATTCACTCATTCTCATTCCATTTCATGGTTGGATCTCTTCACCACCTTGAGAATCTTCTTCATTCACTTGGTCTCTTCACAAGCTCCAAGCAACTTCTTCACCATCTTTTAAATCTCAAGCAACACTTTACACTTCACAACAACAACATCAACACTCCATCACTTTAATAGAGAAAGTGTGGAATGAAACACCATGGCAACAAAGGCTTGAGTTCCTCTCATTTTCTCCCCCACTAGCCTTGAGCGCTTTGGGCGGAGGTGGAAAGCTTTCAATCCTCTCCTCTATTATTTGGTTGAGTAGCATAACACTATTTTGTAGTGTCTTTGTGTACTTTACTTCATTTCCTACATTTCTCTCTATCTATCTGGTTGTTCGTGGAGGTGGGAACACCAAAATGGGGATTTGACTGAGGCAAACCCCCATACAACTCCAAAAATTTATCTCTTTCTTGTGTGCAGGTATCAAAGACATTCTCGAGCTAGAAGCTTCATCATTCACATGGTTGTAAGCATTTAATTTCCCTTATTTTCCTCATCTTTATCAGTTCTATTTCATTCTATTTCAGTTCTATTACATTCCACTACTTTATCACATTCTAGTTCTCAACAATCAGAGAAGTAGTCATTTAACTGTTCTTTGAGATAAACCTGCTTTTTGGTCTTTACGAGACGCTAGCATGCCTTAGGGATGCCAACGCGCCGCACTGTTGTCTGTATTCTACGCTGAAGTCCTTTGGTCAAGAGCTTGTCAGTTTGTCCAGAGAATCTCTATGACCTGCTCTTTCCAGTTCTAGAACTCTCGCCACTATTCTTTGAGGTAGTTTAGGGAAGAGAACTCGTGAGTAGCGAATCCCCCTTCTCTACACTATTTAAATTCCCTTTTAATATATAGATAATGTGAAAACATTATGGATTATTAGTGATTGGACTATTGAGCCATGCAAGGCAAGTGTGTTATAATGCAAACATGTTATAACATGCTTGGATTTCTCCTTTGATGCCAAAAAGTGATTGTGGAAACCTTTTGGTCCCCCATATTTGTGCACATGCCTCAAATAAATAAATATGATAATAATTTAAGTATTTATATTTCTATTGTGAAGGATGGGTGATTTGATGGACTATTTGTGTGAAGACAAGTACTTTAGGAAAATGGGTTTAAAAAGTGAATATCACCAAACTAGAATTAGAGTAGAGAAATGAAAAAAATTCAAGACAAAGGAAGGCTTATATGAGTGGTTGAATATTCCCTTTAGGTTAACTAATTTACCAATTACATTTATGAGATTAATGAATTAAATATTAAAACCATATTTAGATAAGTTTGTAATTATTTATTTTGATGGTATTTGTTGGAAAATGTGATTTTTTTTACCTTGAATAAAAATATTAATGCAAATAAAAAATAAAATAATAAATATTTACTTATGGTGCATTTGGGGATATGCACATCACATGGGTTAGGCATTATTGGAGATAGTCGTATGTTGTATGAGACATTATGATAAATAGTTAATGTAGGTGTCACATTTAAAAATATTTATTACTAAAAAAACTTATTACCAAATTTTTAATTTTGTGGTCATGGTTTTTAGACAAATGGTTTCTTTAATACCACTTAGTTGGTTTGTGCACTTGTTTTTGATAAAAGGAAACACACAAGTAGTTGTTGAGGTTGGCTTGTGCAACATTTGGCTCATTGGCTAAGGTTGGATTGAACATGTCTCTTATAGATTGTGTATGTTGAAGCATGGATTGGGATGCATGAATACATGGTTCTCATTTGCTTGTTCACATGGAAAAATGTAATTAGAGTGCTTGATGCTTCAAAATATTGTGTGGAGACTCTACAAGATAATACATTGAGTGCATGAGTGCTTTGTAGGTTGAGTTTTCCCCTTGAGAGGGTCTTTCTAGGTAGTTCTATTTTTATCTTGTGGTATGTTTGTTATTCTTTTGCATTTTGCATTCTAAATACTTGTTTTATATTTTTTTCTCTCATGAGAGTTCTTTGAAAATAACATATTATTGTTAAAATAATATTTTTAATTGGTATTAGAGCCTAGTTGTTAGGTTGAAGGATGAGACATCTTCCTATTATTGTTAACCCTTGGTTTGATTGGATTTGTACATAGTTGAATCCTTGAATTTGTAAGAAAATAATAAAGGCATTTTCAAGGTTTTAGATGTGTTACAAATCTTAAGGGTGTTGTAGATTTGGGGTTTTGATTTGATTTGATAATTGATTTTTTTTGGTTGGGCTCATTTTATAAGGTTTTTGGAGGTGAAAATTTATAAATGGCCTCATGAGATAAAACAAACCTCGCCATTAGATTTAAGTCCCAAAAACCTATAAATTGACATAAAACTAAATATACTTTGGAGAGAACAAATTAGGCCATTTTTGGGGGCAAGGAGGAACCTTTGATTGTAAAATTTATATAATGATATAGATCTATATAGTCATATGGCCATACAAAATTGTGGTATAAATAGGTAGTGCTTATAAATATTCTTTAGCTAATTCCCAATGTAGAGCTTGTGTAGATATTGTATGGTTAGTAGATTGATAGAATAGGTTGGTGGTCAAGTATAGAGACGATTTCACCCCCTATTATAGGTTTTAAAGGGATTAAAACATTGGTCATGTGGGTGGCCAGGCACTTGTTTCTATCTAGCTAGTAGCATTACCAAGATTAGCCACCACAACCTTGCTCCTTTAGTATTGCATTGTGAAGCTCTACTTGAACTCCATCAAAAATCATGCTTTGTTAGGCCATTTCCACCATTATTGGCATCACCAAGAACCACTCCCCATGTGTCACTTGGGTACCACCATTGTGTTGGTGATTCTAACAACCATTAGCCCACCCACTATTGAAATGGTGGTAAGGTTTGATTTCCAAGTCATACATGAGCACTTTTTTCTTAGAGGTGTAACTTTTACTTGTGATTTTAGATTTTTAACTTCTTATAGCCATCATAAATATCTTTCTAAGAACTAAATAATGGTGTAAGTGGTTTTTTAAGCTTTTATTGTTGTGATAGAAAATTATAGTTAGAAGCTAGTTTTACTCTCATTGATTTGACATGTCATATCTTGTGCCCACATTGTCTAATTTTGGATTTCTCATAATTGACAAAGAGTGTTTTCTAAATAATTCATAGTGGATTAGGCATGGAATTGTTGGTATGTACTTTGTTCTCTTATACTTATGCAGAGTTGTTTGTTGGTTTTCTTAATTGTGATTTCTTTATGAATTAGTATCAAATCAAATCTAGAGTTAATTTGGTGTTTGAGTTGTGAAAAAGTTACACGTTAATCTATAATTGTATCTATTTTATATGATTACTATAAATGTATTCTTGAATTTATATATTATATTTTGAGATTTACGAATTGTACAATTTTACAGATCGTTTATTAGTTGATAGGCTATTTGTGTGAACTTTGGTCAGAATTTTCGTCAGCGTTCCCGGTTTTTGAGCTTTTCGATGTCGGGGAAAAGGTGGTGGATTGAATTTTGGCAGGGCAATAGAGAATGCCAGCGAAATGACATCAACATTAATTAATTGTTGTAAGGTTTACGTGTAGTGGTGATGGTTATAAGAAAAACCTACTGTTTTAATTCCTTGGAAAACTAAGTGAATGTTTATGCAATTTTCAATTTTTTTAATCTTTGGTTACAATTTTCGTCAGCCATTCTGGTTATTGAGCTTTCTAGAGTTGGGGAAAAGGTGGCGGATTGTTTTTTAAAAAGTGTATGGCATGTTGATAGAGAAGGCCAGCGTCAACATTAATTATTGTAAGGGTTTGGTGTAGTGGGGATGGTTGTAAGTTTCACTTGCCCATTAAAATCCTTGGGAAACAAAGTGAATGTTTGCACAATTCTCGATAAGGCATTCTTGGGTGTCATTCTCTAGGTTTACCTTGTTCTTGAATACAGTTGTGAGTGAGGAGGGAAAGCTTCTGTGAAGGTGCAAGTGCAAGGATTGGCTGTAGAGGCTTTGTGAAGGTGGTTGGAGGTTATTCTATGTTTTCTACATGGGGCGATGGTTGCAAAAGAAGTGCAAAAGTGTTGGTTGTGATAATCATTTGTGCATTTTTGGTAGGTCCTAGGGAAAGAAGGGAGCAGAGAGAAAGCAAGGTGGAAGAGGTGCATTTGAAGCAAGCGTGAAGTGGTGTGGGAAGAGGTGCATACTGAATAAACCGTTTGTCGAGTATTTAGAAAACATATTATGTTATTTCCCAAAGGGCATTGTTGATTGTTGTTTTGTAGTTTAGGTTATATTGTTTTGTTTATGGTTTCCATGTAGTGGCAAAGGGTGGAAGGCAATGTTGATTGTTTTTCTCTGGCTTAGTCTATACTGTTTCTTTTTCAATTAGGGTCTATTAAAAAAAGATTGTATAGTTATTTGAAACGAAAATTGTTTTATTTATGGTTCAAATTTTGTTGGGATGGTTTTGCATGGGTGTTTTTAGTGGGATTTTTCTGTGTAATGCAGGTTTTCCCATCTAGGTGACTGTTGTTCGTTTATGGTTTCCGTGTTTTCGTGAATGATGGAAGGAAGTGTTGATTGATTTTGTCTGGCTTAGTCTATATTGTTTCTTTTTCAAAGGAAAATTGTTTGATTTATGGTTTGGCTTTTGTGGGGATGGTTTTGCATGGGTGTTTTTAGTGGGAATTTTTATAATGCGGGTTTCCCCATTTGGGTCACTATTGATACCAATATTGTTTGATTTATGGCTTTCATTTTGTGGTGATTGTTGCAACTCTCTAGCTTAGGCTATATTGTTTCATTTATGGCTTTAGTTTTGTGTGAATGGTTGCAAAATAGTTAAGTTTGTGTGTTGTTTTTTCGGCTTTCTTGTCTTGGTGGTTGTTCAAACCAATATTGATTGATTTATTGTTCACGTTTTATGGTGAAGGTTTTGAATCGGTCTCTTGTTGTCAGCTTCTTGTGTTTTGTGGCTTTTGTGGTGATGTTTTTGCATGGGTTTGTTACTATGAATTTTAGTCTTTTACAGGTTTAGTATATTTGCAGAATTGGTGTTCGCTATTTGAATATTTTGATGTATGTGTGGGCATGTATATGTGTATATGGTCATCTCCGATAAGGTCTTGTTGAATAAATAATTTTCTATGTTGGT
This sequence comes from Sequoiadendron giganteum, assembly GCA_007115665.2. Lineage (NCBI taxonomy): Eukaryota > Viridiplantae > Streptophyta > Pinopsida > Cupressales > Cupressaceae > Sequoiadendron > Sequoiadendron giganteum. The sequence continues at coordinate 350,009,120 of CM021102.1, forward strand.
CGAATGTTTTGTCCATGCTGTTTTGTTTCTCCAACCCTACAAAAAACTGCATAATGTTAGCAAATTTATTTTGTTGCAACAATAGCCACAAAATGGGGGCCATAAAGAGAAACCCATAAAATAGTGACAGTAAAAGACCCATAGAAAGCCACAAACATAAAGCGTGGATGATAAATGAGTGTTTGCTAAACAACAAAATATCAAAATTTGAAATAACCAATACTATCTTATTTTAATAGCCTGCTAGAAACCACGAACCACAAATAAAACAATATCACAAAGGGTTTTTTTTTATATCCACCTCTTCCCAGGGTTGTAAGTAAAAAATACCTTTTAAAGCTTTGGAAAATATAACAAATGTCTACTCATTTTTCGAAATCCATTAGTTTATGGCTATATTGTTTGCTTTTTGATAGCGTTGTGTTCAAAAAAGAATTGCTTAGGATGTTCAAACCGTTGTTGTTTCATTTAAGGTGTGATTGTTTATGTGTGTATATTTATTAGGTATGTGTAGCTTTTAGGTGATGCCTTTATGTAAATATGAATGTATCCAATTTTAGATATCAATATAGCTATTTTCTTCTGACAGCCTCCTCAATTTTTGAGCTTCCCCGCAACTGTGAAAAGGTGGTAGATTGTTTTTAAGAAGCATTCGGCGTGTCAATAGAGATGTCCAATGAAATGTAATCTACATTAATTGTTGTTATGATCCTCTGTAGCAACGTAGGGTGCAGTTTTCCATTTATTGAATCAGTGTAGCCACCAAGGTTGGAAGGCCATATTCTTTGTTTTGCGTGTTGCATTGTTATTGTGAATTACTATGTTTTCTAAATTGTTGTTTTTGTGTGGGTTTTCTAATTTGAATCACTGTTTAGGCCAATATACTTCCATTTATGATCCACATTGTATGACGAAGGTTTTCAATGGGTTTGTCACTATCAGATTTTGATTGTTGTATGCTTTCCCTATAGTGGTAATGGTTGTAAGTAATACATGCTTTGAAAACATAGCGAATGTCTATGTAATTTTCAATAAGCCATTGTTGCATGTGGTTATGGTGAAAAGGCTATATTGTTTCAATTTTAGCTGGTAGGCTATTTATGTGACCTTTGGTTGGTATTTTTAATATCCTTCTTGGTTTTTGAGCTTCCTGGTGTCCCTGAGAATGTGTTGGTTTGTTTATTGAAAGTGTTTGGCATGTTGATAGATAGGTCTAGTGAAATGGAACCTATATTAATTGTTGAAAGCTTTTTGTGTAGCGAGGATGGTTGTAAGTAACACCTACCCTTTTAAATCCTTTGAAAACAAAGCGAATGTCTGCGTAATTCTCGATAAGGCATTGTTGGGTGTCGTTCTTTGGGTTTACCTGATTGTTCAAGATATCTGTCAGTGAGGAGGGCAAGCTGATGTGAAATCATAGCCACAAAACCCATGCAAAATGATAGCACAAAAGGCCAACAATTTTATTTTTTTGCAAATGTAGCCAACAAGTGGATGCCATAGAAATAAAGCCACAAAGATTCATAGTAAAAAACCTAGTGAAAAAAATGCTTTTCCCTCAACATAAGCCTATCCAAAATTAAAACAATATAACCTTTTCAACATAGCCCTGTCAGAGATTGAAACAGAATAGCCTTTTCAACAACACCTTATCGAAAATGAAACAATATAGCCTAATATAGAGAATAATAATTACCAATGGCTAATGGAATCAAAGATAAACTGTCTAACATTAACTATTTTATTGAGGCTTTTGGCAGCTGTCAGAAAAGGTGGTGGACGTTTTTCAACTTTGGTTAGAATTCCCGACGGCCAGGATGGCTATCTGTCACCGTTGGAATGATAATTTGTATTTTAACTATTCTATGGAACATTGATTCCCGCATTGATCAAGGATTCTGGTGGCTATCAAAAAAGGTGGCGTATTTTTTTGAAGTTTGGTCGGAATTCCCGACGGCCAGGATAGCTATTTGTCACCATTGGAATGATAATCTATATTTTAACTGTTCTATGGAACATTGATTCCCGCATTGAGTGTAATGGTTGACAACATGTTTCCCCTATGTGGAGATATACTTAATATATAGACTATGAAACATAACAATCTTCTATGAATCTTCTGTGAGAAACATTATGCAAAATGATAGGCACAAAACATGAATGATAAACAAAACAATACTGCTTTTAACAAACAATATACTCTTTTCTCAATAGCGCTTTATCTAGAATTGAAACAGTATATAGATATGTCGAGCTTTTTATATGAGTATGGTTGTTTTGTTCTTGTGTGGTTGGATAGACACATAGTGTTAGATCTGCACAATTGGTGTTCGCTATTTGAATGTTTATTGTTGCAAGGTGTTTGTTTAGTGGTGATGGTTGTAACTAACACCTACCCTTTGAAATCCTTGGAAAACTAAGCGAATGTCTGTGCAATTTTTTATTTTGTGTGAACTTTGGTCCAAATTTTTGTCAGCCTTCCAGTTTTTGATCTTTCTAGGATTGGGAAAAGGGTGGCATATTGTTTTTAAAAAAGCGTATGGCACACCAAAATAGAAGGCCAACAAAATGGCATCAAAATTAATTGTTGTAAAGTTTAATAAGGTCATTTTTGATAAGGTGTTGTTTAATACATAATTTTGTATGATGTTGTGGAAATGAATATTGTTTCATTTACAGAGCCTATCTTTTTTTGTTACACATTATAAGTTTGTGTTTCATTTACAAAGCCTATCTTTTTTTGTTACACATTATAAGTTTGTGTCGGTTTATGGAAGGCTATATTGTTTGGTTTGCGATAAGGTCATTGTTTGGAATTTTGATAAGCTGCTATTGAAAAAACACTATATAGTTTATAAAAAATATTATTATTTATTTATGGTTTGCACTTTGTGCCGTGGGTATATATGGATGTTGTGTACATGTAATTTCACATACATACATATTTGGACATGTGAAAAGAAAAATGAAAGCCTACAACAGATGCCAAAAAGTTGTAGAACATATAAAAATTCATAATGCTAAACCTAATGAAAACCATTGCCACAAAAGGTGAAGCATAAATTAAACAATATTGGTTTTAACAAATAATATAGTCTTTTGTAGAGTAAATGTAATTTCACATACATACATATCTGGACATGTGAAATGTCTATAATGTGATTTCACATACAATATAGATTTTGTGTACCTGTAATTTCAGATACATACATATTTGGACATGTGAAAAGAAAAATGAAAGCCTACAACAGATGCCAAAAAAGTTGCAGAACATATAAAAATTGATAGTGCCAAACCTAATGAAAACCATTTCCACAAAAGGTGAAGCATAAATTAAACAATATCGGTTTTAACAAAAAATATAGTCTTTTGTAGAGTACATGTAATTTCACATACATACATATCTAGACATGTGAAAAATAAAATGAAAGCCTACAATAGATGCGAAAAAGCTGCAAAACATATAAAAATTGATAGTGCCAAACCTAATGAAATGTTGGAAGACTGAAATCACTGAGAGGGGGGGTGAATCAATGATTTATAAAAGTCATAATTTTTTAACAAATCCAATGATTTAATTGACTTTTAAATCAAAACACTGAATGACAGTTTATAGAAAATTTTTGACTTGTGCATGAATAGTATTGTGTTTGCATGAACCATGAATTAAACATATAACATCAATAGAGGTTGAACTTAACACTTTCACATGTATCAGAGCTCACATTAAATCAAAACCTTTTTTGCATGGGATTTGACATAAAAAAATTGCAAATATGTAGGACTGATAATCAACAACCATTCAATGCATTTGATGACACATTAAAATCAGAAAGATAAGAAAAATCACACACATAAAACCATCAGATAACACATAATATGTTCTGAGTGGAAAACCCTCTTGGGGAATAAAAACCACTCGAAAAATATCTCTTTATTCACTTAGAGCACCAACTCTTCAAAGTTCAGGAGCACCAACTCCACAAAGTGCAGGAGCACCAACTCCATAAGTTCTAGAAGCACCCACTTCATAAGATACAGGAGCACCAACTCCTTTACAAAGCATAACATCAATAGTATTCTATCAAAACCCTAGAAGTGCAATTTGCAGTCCTAGAATCTCAATAGAAGACCATATATATTTTTAATAAGAACATTGAAGAATGTTGTATGAGAATGACATCTTCCTCAAATACAATAATCTAAGAATCACTATAAAATATTTTCAATGCAATACAACTTATATACAAAGATAAGTTTGAGGTCTCATATTCTTCTTCCAGATCCCCTAAGAAATGCCAAAAACCCATCTTATAAAGATGCAAGATATCCTCTGTATACAGTTTATGTAACCATCCAAGAAACTTGAGTTAGGGTTTCAATGGAAAACCCTAGATAATCCTTCTTAAACAAACCCTTTAACAAAATAACAACATTTTAGTTACAACTCGTAAATCTTCTCTTTTAAACTAACTCTTAAACCAAAAATTTATAGAGATTACATAACAAATGAAACTATTTTCATTACTACCAAGTAATCTCTTTTTTTTCTTTTCAAAATCAAATCCTTTATCAAAGTTAACAAACTATTTCAGTTATAGCTCGAGCCTTAAAAAAATATTAACTTTGTTTACTTGTTTGCTTGAAGAAACAATTTTCAACAAAAATAATACCTGTTTTTCTATGAAAAACCAAACTGAAAGACAAGTCTCAAAACTTTATAACCGTCCAGCTGAGTGAGGCTAGCTTCTACTATTATTTCCTTGTCTTTTCCTTCACAAATACAACTTTATCTAGCTCGAAACCTTTCACTAACTCACCAAGCTCAAACGTTGAGCTTATTCTTGCTATCTACAACACTCGACTGAGAATTTTTTACCAAAAATTTGCATTCAAAAAATACCCATGGCGGTGGCTAGGGTCCCAAAACCTTACACAGTGAAATGAATAATAAGTTTGACCTAGCTTTTTTTCTTCAAGACTTTGAAAGAATTTATCAAAAGTAATGATGATTTGAAGTCCAATATAACAAAACACAATAATACACATGATTTAACCAGACATCATAATGTTTTTGAGTTCGATGTCAAAGTCTTCTTCCATGGATGTCGACACACATTATTGCCACATCATAACCAAACATGCAGTGCTGGTGCCAAGTCACCAATTCAAAAATTGATGAATTTCAAAGCAACAGTCGATAACATTCATAATCAAACACAGTTATAATACCTTGCACTGCCATGTCATCTAATGAATGAAGCTGATATCACATGTTTTGTGTGTTGTAACTCAACAACTAGGTCAACACTGCCCAATACAAGCATTATGCCCAAACATTAATCAAAACAATATTGATTCCTTGTTATTTCCAAATCAAAACTTTTAAGGTGCCGATGTTCAAAACTTTTAAGGTGCTGATGTTCAAAACTTTTATAATGTCGATGTCGCATGAATACAATGTGACTATTTTCTTAATGCTTTCGAGCCATAAAGTGACTTTTACCTAGTCACATATATATTTGAAAAATGATCAAACAAGATTCCAAAACAAGCTGCCCAAATCCTTGTAACTTTGTATGACACCATGTATCAAATATTAGTACACTTATGTATCATATGTGTCTTGAAGACAACACATACCCTCTTAACAAATAATCAATGAAGAGAATATATACAAGTGGCTTAAACTTGTAATCTGCTTTCCTATGCAAACTTCTTGTAAACTTGCATGTTTTGTGCAAACATAAGATGCGCCACTCATATATACCATGTCAAACATCAACAACCATATACTTGATCTATGATTTGAAATCATGAAAAGGATAAACTTGACTTGTAGCACCCTGCCAAAAATGATAACAATATCAATAACCAACATGTATCAAAACCTAAAGCATGCATGGAAATCTGAAACTTGTAATTGCATGCCATGAACCATGTGTAAAGACCATGCAAATCAACTGTAATCATCATGTGCCACCAAGATCATGTAAATGTGTCACCAAAACCATCATGTATTACCAAAGCCAGTTTTGTCATCAAGGACAAACAATCACAATAAACAACTGAAAGCCAACATGAAAACCATTGCCACAAAAGGTGAAGCACAAATTAAACAATATTGGTTTTAACAAAAAATATAGTATTTTGTAGAGTACATGTAATTTCACATACATACATATCTGGACATGTGAAAAAAAAAATGAAAGCCTACAACAGATGCCAAAAAGTTGTAGAACATATAAAAATTATGTACATGTAATTTCACATACAATATGGATGTTGTGTACATGTGATTTCACATACATACATATTTGGACACATGAAAAGAGAAATGAAATCCTACAACAGATGCCAAAAACCTATATAACATATAAAAATTGATAGTGCCAAACCTAATCAACCTTCCTAGTTTTTGAGCTTTCCGGCATCGGGGAAAAGGTGGTTGATTGAATTTTGGCGCAACAATAGAGAATGCCAGTGAAATTTCATTAGCGTTAATTGTTGTAAGGTTTGCATGTAGTGGTGATGGTTATAAGAAAAACTCGTCGTTTAAATTCCTTAGAAAACTAAGCGAATGCTTGTGCAATTTTTGATTTTTTTAGTCTTTGGTCGCAATTTTTGTTAGCCTTCTCAATTATTGAGCTTTTTGGCATCGGCGAAAAAGTGGCGGATTGTTTTTAAAAAAGCATATGGCCCGCCAATAGAGAAGGACAACGAAGTGCGTCAGCATTAATTGTTGTAAGGTTTCGGTGTAGTGGGGATGGTTGAAAGTAACACTTTCCCATTAAAATCCTTGGGAAACAAAGTGAATGTCTACACAATTCTCAATAAGGCTTTCTTGGGTGTTGTTCTATAGGTTTACCTTGCTCTTGAAGATAGCTGTGAGTGAGGAGGGCAAGCTTCTGTGAAGGTGCAAGTGTGAGGATCGGTTGTAGAGATTTTGTGAAGGTGGTTGGAGGTTATTCTATGTTTTTTGCATGGGGTGATGGTTGCAAAAATAGTGCAAAAGTGTTGGTTGTGCTGCAGAACATATAAATTAAACAATTTATTGGTTTTAACAAACACTATGGATGTTGTGTACATGTAATTTCACATACATACATATCTAGACATGTGAAAAGAAAAATGAAAGCCTACAACAGATGCCAAAAAGCTACAGAACATATAAAAATTGATAGTGCCAAACCTAATGAAAACCATTGCCACAAAAGGTGAAGCATAAATTAAACAATATTGGTTTTAACAAACAATATAGTCGTTTGTAGAGTACAATCAACAATTCATATATATGTCCATCTATCTTCATATATATATATATGTGTGTGTGTGTGTGTGTGTGTGTGTGTGTGTGTGTGTGTGTGTGTGTGTGTAGCTTTTATTTTGTAGTTGCATATATAAGTATTGCATGTGTTTGATGCATATGTATGGAACTATTGCTTCAAAATATAGAAACGCAAAAAATTACCTATTGCTTTTGTTGTGCTTCATTTCTCTTTTGTTGTGTGCAAATATGTATTGTAGCTGAAGTTAGATGTAGAGAACATTCATATATACTACAAGCGATGTTATTGTTTGGGGAAATTGAAGTTAAATACACCTTCTTAGTTATAATTTCTTTCAACATCTAAAAAGAATTAGAATGGTCGGCTTTATAGTGAGTGCAATAAGGAAAATTGATTTTACCATTGGTCACAATGGTGTGTGATGTATGTGCTATTTTGTGGCAGGCATGCATACATTGTCCACCAGCGTATTCAATCATGATATCAATGTATTATTCTACTTATTATATAGGTTGTCATAGATATCTGTCTTGGCTGCAACTAATTTTGTAGATATACATATTTGCATATGGGGAAAATTATATGGAACAAAAGAAAAGAAGACAAGACAATATGAATTGTATAAAATTAACTATTTTATTGTGTTGACAAGATGAACTTTATAACATCAACTATTTTATTGCATTGCAATCATCGTCCCACATCCAATCCATAAATAAAACAACATTGATTCTAGTAGTGGCCTAGATGGAAAAACCCACAAAAACACAAAAAAAAACACAGTAACAAACTTTTAAAAAATGCTCCCTATTTTTGCTTGCATCTCCGGTGGCCCGATGTGCTATTTGTGTGAACTTTGGCCCAAACTTTCATCGCCATTCCTAGTTTTTTGGCTCCCCAGCATTGGCGAAAAGCTATCAAATTAATTTTTCTTTGATTTCTGAAAAGATTTTGGTGCGGAAATAGAGAAGGCCAGGGAAATGGCATCAGTATTAATTGTTATAAGGTTTCCATGTAGTGGTGAAATGAAACAATACTGCTTTTAACAAACTATATACTCTTTTCTCAACAACTCATTATCAAGAATTGAAACAATATACCTAAGCTAGGGAACAATAATCAAGAATACCCAATGGATCCAGAGCTAAACTGTATAACATTAACTATTTTATTACATTGTGACCATAACTAGAGAACGAAAGGCATAGAGGGAAATTGACAAAAAATAAACAATAATAAACCCATGCAAAAATATTCTCTTTTCTCAAGAGAACCTTGTCAAAAATTGAAATAATATTGCCTTTTTAATGCCTTTTTGAAAATGGAACAATATAGCCTAAGCAAAGAACAATAATCAACAATTTTGAATAATAAACAATGCCCAACTGTAGGCTTCTGGTATCTTCCTTGGGGTTTAAAATGGAAGGTGTTATTACGACCATCACCCCTAGACAAAAACCATACAATAATTAATGTCAATGCCACAATAGCGAGCTACTATGCAACCCTTGCCACTACATGGAAGGCATATAACAATCAGTGTTGATGTGATATCTATACGTGGGGAATAGTAGACTGTATTTTAAATGTTATATGGAAGAGTGATGCCACAATTGATCGTAGTGATGGATCGTGCTTTTTTTTGTTATGTTTTACTTTATTTCTCCTACTTACAGATATGCCTGTGTATCGTAGTAGATGTAAACAATATTGATATATACTGAGACACCATTGGAATGATAATCTGTATTTTAACTGTTATATGGAACATTGATTCCCGCATTGACTTCAATGGTTGAAAACATGTTTCTCTTGTGTGTAGATGTGTATCTATGTCATGGTGAATGCAAACAACATTGATACATACTAATTCCTATGTTTTCTTTGTTGGCATGTTCTTTGAGTGATAAGGTGTATTTTAACTGTTATATCAAACATTGATGGCACCATTCATCATAGTCATGGACAATGTATGTTCTATGTTGGTTCTTTTGCAAGAACAAAGACTGTTTCACAATGATTTACAAAGAGTTTTCCAAAAAAAAATTGAAATAAAAAAATGGGAATGGAGCTTGTCAACCTTTGTTGCTTTAATTGAATCTATAGCCCTTGTGTTGTTTTTACAATAGATCTCATGGTCAGTCGTCGGTGTTGCAGCTCTGACATTTTTAAAGAGAAGACCCAACAATGTCGATGGACTCTAGTTCTCCCCAGGCTATTGGGCAACCCTCAGACACCTAACACGTAAGTCTCCTACTTGATTAATTTTTGCTGCTGACAATTGTATTGGCTCTTTTCCATGTGCATCCAACAAGCTGTGGAAATGCTTTTATTGCATTGGTGGCACTTGTCCTATATAGCCTGACTTATTTATATTTGGAATGTTTATGTTCCCTTCACCTTTTTGTTTCCTAGCCGTTTGGGAATAGCCTTTGTCTACCTATTTATGTGTCTTCCATTTTATTGGAGTTGCATATAACTCTATTTTTTGTTATTATATTTCCTATGTGATTTTCAATGGTAATCATTGTCTATATTCCGCACAATACTCCTGTTATTTAGGTTCTATGTGCCTGCATCGATAGATACCTAGATTTATAGTTGTTGATAAACACAATTGCATTTAAAGTTATACATATCTATATTCCTACATGCATTGTCAAGTGTAGGTCTGCATAACTATGTATGTTGTCCAACGCAAGCTACAACTTTCAAAAAAATAGTTCTAGGTCCTTATTGAAACCATTATTGTTTCATTTTTTAAGGCTTTTATCTTGTGGTCATGGGTGCACCACTACACAGTTTATGTTGTTTTCTACAAGGCATTGTTGACTGTTGTTCGCTATCTTTGGCTATAACCTGAAGCTAGAGAACAACAGTCAACAATGCCTTTTTGTAAATACCATATACTATTTAGTTCCTTTCTTAACTTTAGTATGTTAAATATCATTGTGGCCATATATGCACACTATTTTATTGCTTGTTATGTCTCTATATGTGCATTGTTTTATTGCTTTACAACTATTGGCACTACATGGAAACCATAAATGAAATAATATGTTCAAAGCTATTTTACAAAAAGAAACAATGTGTACATATGTGCATCTATCACTAGATATATGGATATATAGTAGCATGCATTTCGTTTTGGTGCTATATATATATTGCATGGCTTGTATGCAAATGTAGATGTAGGAATGTGTTGCTTGGGAAAACATAACACAAAAGTGTGTGTTTCATTTCTTCTGTTCCATTTCTTTTGTGCTCTCTAGAGATATGTATGTATGTGAAATTAGATGCAAACAACATTTATATGTATGAAGTCTACCTATGGATACATATGTGTGTTGTCCACATATAACATTAGATGCATATATATTTGTATGGATCTTCTTTTGTAAGTGTATATGTTGAGTCTTTTATTGCTTTCCACCCATAGGCACTACATGGAAATCATAAATGAAATAATATTTTTGCAGCTATTCAACAACAATCAACAATGTGTATATATGTGTAGTTAACTTTGGGAACATATATATATTGATGTAGATTTTGTTTTGGAACTACCAATATATGTATGTGAAGTTAACTTTGGAAACATATATATTCATGTAGATCTTGTTTTCCAACTCGCAATATATTTATTGTATGCATTGTATGTATATGTAGGAATCTGTTGCTTAAAAATATATTCATTCAAAAAAGTATGAGTCTAGTTTATGAAATTAGAGACTAACAACATTCATCCATGTGTGCAATTATGTATCTATGTGAAATTAAATGCGAACAAAATTCATACATAATGCTTGCTATGCTTATTCTTTTCATAAGATAATAACAATTTTTATTTGAACTATGGTTCTTGTCCATTGGGAATGCTTGGAAAGTGGTGAAATATTTCATGTTCTCCTTGGTAATCCATTTTTTGGTAGTTTATGTATGGCTTGAACGATATTTTTTTTTTGTCTAGACCTCAATAATGATTTTCTCAATGTTTCATCTGACACTTAATATACACCTTCCATTGTAACAAAGTCTTATTGAGGTTTAGCCAGATAACGATTATGCTTCAAGAAGAATATGGTCTATTTAATTTCTTTGCAAAGATTTCCACCACAAAGCAACCATACAAAAATTAATGTTGATATCAACTAGTGTTTAATTTTTTTGGCCTTCTCTGTCAATGTACCAAACGCTTTAAATTTAAAATTCAAGAGACATCCACCACCTTTTCCCCGATAGAAATGCCAAGTCCTTGCTATGCTTATTGTTTTCATAGGATAATAAAGATTTTTATTCTAACTATGTTTGCTATCCACTAGGAATGGTTGGAAAGTGGTGAAATAGTCCATGTCCTCCATGATAAGCCATTGTTGGCTGTTTATGTATGGCTTGAATGATAGTTGTTATTTGTAAAGGCCACAATAACAATTTACTCACTATTTCATATCATGCTTAGTATACAACCTTCCATTGTAAAAAATCCTTATTGAGGTTTAGATAGATAACAACTATGCTTCAAGAGGAATATGGACTATTTTATTACTTTACAAACATATCCACTAGAAAGGAAACATAGGGCAATTAATTCTTATGCCAGTCACTATTTAATTTTGTTGGCCTTCTCTACCGATGCGCCAAATGATTTTAATTTAAAATTCAAGAAACATTCATGACCTCCCCCTCGACTGAAATGCCAGCATCGAAAGGCTCAAAAACCTGGGAAGGCTAATGAATATTTCGACCAAAGTTCACACAATAGGGGGAAAGCATGCATCTGGTGGTTCCAATAAATATGGCTTTCCATGCTTGTAGTTTTATTTAAAATTGAAGAAACGTTCGCCACCTTCTCCCTGATTGAAATGCCAATGCCAAAACGCTCAAAAAGCTAGGAAGACTGACAAAAATTCTGACCAAAGTTCACACAATAGGGGAAAGCATGCATCTGGAGGTTCCGATAAAAAAGGCTATTTATGCCTATAGTTTTATTCTTCTTGCCTTGGCTGACTATAGAGTATATTCTTCACACATGTAAATTCCTATAGTTAGGCCAATGTTGGTACCAATCTTTCATATGATACTTAAAATACAGATTAGCATTGCAACAGTGTAACAAAATAATAAACATAGGGATCACTTTATATGAATTTTTTTTGCATCTACTATGACATACATATATATATCTGTATGCATGGAAAACATATTTTCCACCACTCCAATCAATGGTGGCATCAAACAAAAAAATCACAGTAACAAACCTGTGCAAAAATATAGTCTTCTCTCAGCAATACCTTCTTGAAAATGAAATAATATTGCCTTCTCAACACCCTGCAATTAAAAGAACAACATTCAACAATGAACAAATTCCATGCAAAACCATAGCCACAAAATGCATGTAGAACGATAGCCAGGAAATACCAACCATAGAAAAAACATTATTGTTGATAAGAAACAATATAAGCTTTTCCCAAAAGTGCCTTATTGATGATTGAAAAACTTTAGCCTTTCCAACAAGGCTCTATAAAAAATGAGACAATATACCCCAAGCTAGACAACAACAATCAATAAAAAAACTGCATGGGGTTAACAATGTTATTCTATTCCAAATATAGCCACAAAATGGAAGCCATAAAGAGAAACCTACATAAAATTGCAGTAATGAAGCCATGCAAAAATACACTCTTCTCTCAACAAAACCTTTTTAGAAATTCTAACAATGTAGCCTTTTCAACAACATGTTTTCAAAAATGAAACAATATAGCCTAGTATGGATCCCTATGTATGAATGTTGTTTGCATCTACTACTTCTTCTCTCAACAGTACCTTATCAAAATTTGTAACAATCAATGGTGGCTAATTATAGATCAGATAACATAGCCTGCCACAATAGACAAGAAGCAAACAACCATATTCATATTAAAAACAAGTTGCACATAGCTATAAATATTTAACTCTACATTCATATACACATACAAATGTATTATAGGCACACATATCCACACACATATGTATCAAAATGTTCTATGCACTCAAAAATTTCAATTACATGCATATATATTTTTAAATAAATCGACATGCAGTCTGGAAATAAGATATGCGATAAAAGATATATAGCCTTACATTGTATACAAATAAAATGATGACAAAGGGCATACACCATCCAAACGTGCAATTGTAAAGGTATTTAGCATTTTGGATATTCATTTTAACAAACAATATAGCCTTTTCTCAACACCAACTTATCAAAATTTGAAACAATCAACATTACCTCATCGAAAACCAAATAGTATAGCATGCCACAAACCGCAAACCAAAAATGAAACAATATCGCAAAGGGTTTTCCCGATATGCACCTCTTCCTACTTTGTTCAAACAAACCTCTTCTCAATAGCTTTCCCTCCACTGCTTCATTTCTCAAACCCTACAAAAAACTACATTACGTTAAAACAAATTTATTCCGTTGCAAAAATTCAAAAAATTCATAGCAACAAACCGTGCAAAACCATAGACAAAAAATGCAGCCGATAAACAAGTGTTTTCTCAACAAAAACCTACCAAATTATCAAACAATCAACACTACCTTACCCAAAATCAAATAATATAGCCTGCCACAAACCGTGAACCACAGATGGAACACTATCACAAAGTTTTTTCCCCATATCCACCTCTTCTCACTAGCTTTCCTGCAAAAAATGGGCACCCTCACATAATAACCTCCATCCACCTTCACAGAGGCTGGACAATGCTGGATAGGACTTGCATCCCCACAAAAGCCTACCCTCCTTGCTCACAACTGTCATAGCAGGTATAGTTAAACCCAACAATAGCCGAACCATAAATTAAACAATTTTCATTAAGCCAAACTATACAACCTTTTCTAACAGATCCTTATCGAAAAAGAAACAATACAGACTAAGCTAGACAAAAACAATCAACACTAGCTTCCACCCTTCACAACTACATGATAACCATATTGCTATTTAGGCCATTATTGTTGTATTTACAGTGTGAGTGTGTATGTTTACATATGCATTTTTGGCCTGTATCTTTGAGGTTATGTGTTTATCTGTATATAGATATGTCAACTTTTTTATATCTCTTCCTAGATCCTTCAAACACAACTATCCCCACTAGCTTCCTGCATGCTACCTTGTTTCTCAAAGCCTAGAAAAACATCCATACTGTTAACACTTTTATTCCGTTCTTAATACAACCACAAAATGGAAGCCAAACACGGAAAGCCACAAAAAAAATCACAGTAGCAAACACATGCACAAATATACTCTTTTCTCAACAGAACCTTCTCTAAAATTTAAACAATATAGCTTGATTTGCATCTGCTATCACATACATAGATGTCTATACATATGACATAAGAAACCCAATGAAGAAAATAATTTTTTTCTCAATAGAACCTTGTCCAAAATTGAAACAATATAGTCTTTTCAACAATACCTTATCGAAAATGGAAAATATAGCCTAAGCTAGATAACAATAATGACCAGTTCCTAATGGAATTGAGCATAAACTCTCTAACGTTAACTATTTTACACGATTTAATGTTAATGCGAACCAGTGTTTAATTTCAGCGGCCTTCTCTATCCATGCGGCAGGAAATCCGCCAAAGCCATCCGCCGCCTTTTCCATGGCGCCGGTTGCAGAGATTCTGTGAAGGTGGTTCAAGGTTATTATGTGTTTTTTGCATAGGGCAATGGTCACAAAAGTATTACAAAAGTGTCGATAACAAACCCGTGTAAAACCATAGATAGAGAATGCGAATGATAAACGAGTTTTTCTCAACAACAACCTTTCAAATTTTTAAACAATCAACACTACCTTACCAAAAATCAAACAATATAGCCTACCACAAACCGCAGACCACAAATGGAACACTATCACAAAGGGTTATCCAGATATCCACCTCTCGTGCACGCTATGTTATTTATCAAAGCCTAGAAAAACATCCATATCGTTAACACTTTTATTCCGTTCTTAACATAGCCACAAAATGAAAGCCAGACATGGAAAGACACAAAAAAATTCACAGTAACAAACGTATACAAAAATACACTCTTTTCTCAATGGAACCATCTCAAAAATTGAAACAATATAGCCTACTTTGCATCTACTATGACATACACAGATATCTGTACATATGACACATACATTGTCCACCAATTTGATCTATAGTGCCATTACCAAGACTTTTGTATTGCTTTTCGAGTCATGCACCCATGTAAAAAATAGAAAATATCCTCCATCACCTTCCCAGGAACTCCACAATGGATGGTTTGACTTGCACCTTCATAGAAGCTCGCCCTCTTGGAATCAACATTAACTATTGTATGGTATATGTGTAGTGGCAATGGTTGTGCCAACATGTTCCATTTAAAATGTGAAAAGAGGTGCCAAAAGTCTTTGCAATTTTCAATAAGGCATTGTTGTGTGTTCTTCTGTGGGTTAAATTGCTATTAAAGCCATGAGCCAGGATTGTGAGCTTCTTTGAAGGTTGAAGTTCAATCGACCTTCTCAACACATGTACCAATTTGTATCTATATCTATAAGTTACCATTGATCTATACATGTATATTGTCTACATCTAATGCCATGTACATACATTTGTACTTGTAAGTTTTTAGTCTGTATATTTCCAAACAACAAATTCTTACATATGTATCCAATGCATGGTGTTGGATTGTATTTGTTGTCATATTTCTTAACTGTGCCTTTTTAGTTATTATTTCTTTCACCCTCAAAAAGGACATGTTGGAATGGTAGGTTCTATATTAAGTGTGACAAGAAAGATTGCTTTCACCATTGAAGAATGTGGTGGAGAATCTATGTTCTTGCTTGGGGGTTTGGTGAGAACCCATGGGGTTCCATGATCCAATATGGTAGGGTGGAGAGCAAGCCTTTTTTTTTGTGTTTCATTTCATATTTTCTATTTACTGTTTACCTACACTATGGGCCTTTATGTTGGTGTTTGTAAGCACCTTATTATCGTCACTGTAATATATGGATATGTATATGTATTTGTATATATGCATCTGGAATTCAAAGAAAGAAAAGCAAACAAATGGCCAGTCAATAGAAATTATAACAAATATCCAAAGTCACAATTACGCATGGTTGTTTGGCATTGTTCAAATGCACTACAACAATTCTCCAATGGAAATTCCAGGCAAGCTTGACAGGTGGTTGTCGCTCACAAAAGGATATAAAAGTCATGGCAAATCCTAACCTGGGAATTGGACATTCCAACAGGTGACTAACATCTTCTCATGGTCATTCATTTACTTGTCAAACCAGGGAATGTATACTTGAAATGGAGGGGCACTGTATGTGCACTAAGAACCGATTTTAGCCACAACCTATTCAAAATAAGTGCTTGAAAGGAATTCTAACTCTGATGCAGGAACATGAAACAAAGTCTTACTAACTTAAGCATCACTTAACTAAAGCAGGAATTACAATAACCATTATTGGGAAAACAAACCATGAACTGGCCTTATGCTGCAGGAATAGACACAGGGATGGATTCCTTATGCTGCAGGAACAGTTTAAGACTGAGTTTGCATCAAAACTTACTGGAATGAAATTCTAACAGATAAACAATAGAAAGCAAACAGCTAACTACGGATACTTACTAAGTGGGCCCCCTTAGCAATCATCAACCAACTTTAAACAAGAGCTAAACTCAAAATTTCATTGGCTTTTTATTCATGAACTCAAAATCACATACATGACTGTTCTGCTTGTAAGAAAACTTAATACAAAGCTCTGTTTTTCATTATAACAGTAAACTCATTACACTCTGTTCTATCTCTACTCTCTAGTCTAATCTCTTCTCTATCATCTTGTCCACTCGTGCAGGAGGAACCTTTATTTAAAGAAAAACAACTAACTAACTAACTAACAGAGAAAGATGCAGACGTAGATGCTTCCCAATTATGAGGAACAGATTTCCATAAATGAAAGTGTATCCATCCAACTGATTTGGAAAGAATCCAACACTCCACTCCTCCTAGATTGACGACCATTTTGATCTCCTCCAGATGACCCGGGCAAAGCGTCTTTGTAGGAACAACATGCTCGGTGCCATGATGGAAATGATCTTCACTTCAAAACCGAAGTTCGCTGTGCATTGACTTGTTCAAACTATCTTCAACAACCTGCGGAACACATGGCATAAAAGGCGAAAGAAAGCATAACAACACGATACCTATCATTAATCACACACACTAAATTCATCTTATTTATCCAAAACTACACGTATCATATCAGCTAATTGGGAGGTTAAACAGGGCCATGAATATAGTCATATGGAGATATTAAGCTGCAGGATTATAGGAATGCATTGTCATAGAATACTACCCATTAACATAAAATTTTTATAACCATAGAGTTTAAAACAACCATTAGAAAGAGTAAAGGTATTCAAAAATACATCATGACACTTAAACAATGAGCATATTTTAGGCTCATCATTTGCCCCCTACTTATGCTAATGCTAGTCCTCCAGCATTAACCTTCCTGGTTGTTTCCCTGAAATCGGTAACAGTAGTATGGCCTTGCATTGCAGTCCCAAACTTGTAGTAAAATCCTCTATTTTTCTGCAACCTTTCATACCTATGAGCTTCATTCGCTTCATCAATATTTGTGGCCTGATAAGGGTACAATGGCCATAGTAAAACAAGGGGATGAAATTTCAATGGAAACCGTAGTTCAAATCTCTGTTGATGACCCAACTGGATATATCCTTCTGCCCTTTTGATGGCTGTTGTAAAATTTAGGGGGGTTATGGGGTTCAAACTTCTTTAGACCAACCGTTAACCTATCCCATCTTGCTTTAATCCTGGTAGAGGAGAGCTTCCAAAATGAATATGCTTGACCTTTAAACTCATCATATACTTGCCTCCTGAGATCAGATATTTTCATCCTTGCTGTAGGATCAAAGAATCCATATGCAATTGTGAGCCAAGTTTTTAGAACAATTCGAGGATCTGAACTTTCAAGTCTCAAGGGGATAGGCTCTTTTCTTTCAGCTTCCTCATATTCTTCTAATTGCCTCCCATAGTTAATTTCATTTGCTGCCCAAGACATAAGTGACCTCAAATGAATGCCACCTATGTAAAGGAGTGGATTCCACTCAGTTTCTATAGGAATGAGCAAACCATGCATATAAAATTCACACAATGAATTCCTCAACCAATCTGGTGCTACCTGGTATGCATCATAGAATTCTTTGGCTGTATGATTGTCGAGGTCTAGATTCTTAGAAATCCTCACTAATTAAAACCAAAGAAACTATTCTTTTAGGCACATGGCATACACTTTTGGTGGTGGTTTGCATTCCATTATTTTGCTAGCCACCTTCATCATCTCATTCATCTTTTCCTTCATTTCTTCAATTTCCTGCTTTTGCCTCTCAATCTCTTTTTTAAATTTCTTCCTCTCTTCTTCCCAAAGGCTTTGCTGAAATTCGATTTTAGCCATATAGCGAAAGCTCGGAGTTTGGGGTGTGACAGGTTTCCAGGTTATCCTAAGATATTCTATATACTCTATCAATAATGTCCTTTTGTACACTACCAATGCACGACATGTTTCAGAGGACAACGATATTGCATTGGATGTCTCAGGTTGCTCAAATTGCTCCTATTCTTACTGCAAGACAAACTCATGTTGCTGGTCAGGAGGGGACTGTGTTTCTTCAAAAATTCTTTCAGCTGCATTAGCCAAGTCATGAAGACTTGGCATCTTATTTTTGTTACTGCCATCATGCTGTACTTCTCCAACCTCTACTCTTTCATTTTGCAGTTCTTCAGGAATATCAGTTGAATTTTGTGGCATATTCTCGGGTATACCCTGGGAATCATTATGTTTGACTTCCTTTGATTCTTCAGAAATAACTATAATTTCTGGTTGTCTGGAGGTTGAAGTGACTTTACTCCGTTTTCTTAGTGAAATCCTTGTTGGTAATGTAATAGGTGTATGAGGATCTTTTGCAACTTTTCTCTTTTTAGTATGTCTAGAAGACTCAGACTCGGCAGGAGAAGGAGATGGCAAAGCGGTATTGGTAATAGGAGTTGCTACAGGAAAAGACTGAGAAGAGCATTTTTGCTTTTGAATTCTAGAGCTTGATTCAGGAGTTTGCTCGGTCCTAGATGACTCTCCTTCTTTTGTTTTCCCCTTTTCTTTCCTAACAAAAGATCTTATTTGCATCCGAGTAGAGGGCTCAGTTATGGAGGTTGCAGGACTAGGTGCTGCAGGAGCAGATGATTCTTGCTCAGCCTCACTACTTGTGGATTCTATTCTCATTTTTCTTTTCTTGGGCTATGCAGGGAGTGCTCTAGGAGGTTACAGAGGTTGCAAACCCTTTTGGGCAATAAATTCATGCCATGAGAGCGCTGATACGTCTCTTAGTGAACGCTCAATCAATAGTTTAATAAGGCCATGATGGGTAACATAATTATCTTTGCCTTTATGGGTTTCACAGGCACTATGCTCTAAAAGATTCAACAAAAAATTTGGGACATTCATAGCTAATCCGTGCCTCATATGACTTAAGAGCTTAAAATGGTACGAATGTAGATAGGAGAAACGGCCTTCACAAGTTAAGTACCTGATTATAAACCATGCATATTTTGAATATGGGTAAGGTAGCGACACTCGCTTGCATCCCTGCTTTGAAACCTCCAAAGGTCCATCAGGTTGGTAATATGAATTATGCCTTGGCAGAGACGACATCCCTTCCTAAAGGAAAGTTTTCTCCAGTTGCAAGAAGCCCTGTTACTTTAGCTATTTGTTCCTTTGTCACTGCTACCGTTAAACCCCATACCGCAGCTTCTCCTTCATAAAGTGTTCTTAAAAATTCACCTGCAGCCTCTTCGTTAAAGGAATTTATCCTTAGAAAATAGTTCAACCACCCACAATTACTAAATGCCTGGACCATTTGAGGGTCCTGTGTCAGAACTTCATGAGCCGCCGACTCATGTCTTACCAGCTGACCACCCATTTTCAATAACTAATTCTTCAAGAACACCCTGAAACTTAATCTCTTCTTAGAATTTGAAAATCACCTTTTTCCTGCTCTGTTTCTTTCCTTTTTAGTTTGTTTGCCTTTCTTTTCACTAGAAATGATATAAAAGACAATTGCATGCAATGATTTTTAGACACTACCTAATTAAGTAGTTTACTTGATGATAAGGAAAAAGCATGCATTCACTCGCATTCATTTTTGGAAAGTACAATTTAAAAATTATTTTTATCAAACGTGGCGCTGGTGAAAGAACAAGGTTTGAAACAAACAATCCTCACCCCCTACTTAAGATTTGACATGTGTCCTCACATGTGTGAAAGGATAGGCAAAGGATGAGCAGTAATGACTGATAAACACTTGTAATAAATGATGTGAAAAATGAAGAGAATATCACGTACCTTGTATTTAATGCTCGCGGATGTTGGAAGATATCACAACACAGTCGGAAATGACTGCTTGGAAAAGAGATCATGAATAGTGGTGGTACGGTAAAATGGGTGACATGGATGGGTGATGGAGAAAAGAAAAGTGAAATGATGGATGGTGATGGAGAAAATGGTTTTCATGAAAAGAAAACCTTTATTATGGACGTTTAGCATAATTCAAAGAGATGCTGAAGGAAAAAGGTCGAAGCCCTTTGCTACATGAAGATTACTAACCGCAGGGGAAATAAACTACTGCATGAATTTTTCTTTTGAAGCCGGCTTATGGTACAACCAAAGACGGTACCCATTAACCAATAGTTTGAAGCGAACAAGGTCAATTGTTGCCAACTATACCGAACCATTGTCAAATACAATTTCAATTTCATACGGACCAAGCCACCTTGTTGTAAGCTTACCTTGATTCTCTTTATACCTGGAGTCATAAAGTAGGGCCCAATCACCAATGGAGAAATGCTTTGTGCGGATATTGTGGTCATGCCATTTTTTCCTTTGCTACTGTATTGTTTCTATATGCTGCAGGGCAGCCTTCCGCATCTCATCTAATGCATTCAACTGGAGGAGACGTTCCTTTTGAGCTTCAGAAAGATCAATATGCAATTGAAGAGCAGTCCTCAAAGTCTTATGTTCAAACTCAATTGGCAACATGGTAGTTTTTCCATAAAGTAACTCAAAAGGGGTAAACCTTGTAATTGTTTTCCATGTTGTTCTATAAGCCCAGACTGCTACTAGAAGACGACTGCTCCAGTATTTCTTGTGTAATTGGACTGTTTTTGTAAGGATGGCCTCCAATTCTCTATTAGTTACCTCTGCCTGACCATTGGCTTGAGGGTGATAAGGGCTTGATTTCCTGTGCCTGATCTTATAGTCATTCATTAATGTAGTGATCAGGTTTGAAGTGAATTGAGCTCCCTAATCTGTTACAATTTCTCTTGGTACTCCAAATTTGGTGAAGATTTGTTCATAAAGGAACTCAACAACCTTGTTGTCTCTTGCATGTGTCATTGCCTTTACTTCCACCCATTTTGTCACATAATCAGTGCAATCTAGAATGTATGACTTCCCATTTGATGGAGGGTCAATAGGCCCAACAAAATCCATTCCCCACTTATCAAAGGGAGTAACCACCACTTGAGGATGTAGAGGCATTTCATCAGAATTCGTTGGTCTCCCCATTCTTTGACATCTGTCACATTTCCTTGTGTAGGCAACAACATCCTTGTATAATGTGGGCCAATAATATCCTGTATTAAGCACTTTCATTCATGTTCTTTTAGATGCAAAGTGCCCACCACATGGCTTATCATGACAAGCATGCAAAATGTCATATGTCTCATCTTCTCTGACACACCTTCGCATGACTTGGTTAGACCCTGTATAAAACAAACAGTCTACAATCCATGAAAAGTTAAAACTTTTTTCAATCAACAACCTCCTGTCCTTTGGTGAGAAGTGAGCTGGTATTTTGCTAGCTGCTAAGTAATTGGCAATATCTGCATACCAAGGAGTTTTAGCAGCAATAAAAAATAGATGTTTATCAAGAAATCTATCATCAATTATTTCAGATGTGGCAGGTGTAGCTGTTTGAAGTCTTGATAAGAAATCAACCACTACATTTGCCTTGCCTGGCTTGTCGATAACTGTGATATCAAATTCCTGCAACAATAGTAGCCACCTTGCTAATTTACCAGATATGACAAGCTTATTCATAAGGTACCTTATTGCTACATGGGTAGTGTGAAAAAATATTTCGTAGCCAGTGACATAATGCCGAAACTTATTTAGAGCATACACAACTACTAGTAGTTCCTTTTCTGTGACAGTATAATTCAATTCTTGTCCTTGGAGATTTTTGCTGATGAAATAAATGGCATGCTCAATGGAATTATCTTTCTGTCCTAACACGGCCCCTATAGCATAGTCAGATGCATCATTGTGTATATGAAAGGGCAGACTCCACTTCGGTCCTTGAAGAACAGGTGCTTTAGTAAGTAAGTCCTTAAGCTGTAGGAAAGATTTGTCACAGGCCTCAGTCCAATGAAATTGTGAATCCTTAGTCAATAAGGCATACAATGGACTGGCTATTTTGCTGAAATCTTTGATAAACCTTCTATAATATCCAGCATGTCCTAAGAAGCTTCTAACATCCTTTTGTTTCATAGGTGGTGGCAAGGTTAAAATAACTTCTATTTTTGCAGGATCAACCTGAATTCCAGCTGGAGAGATATGATGGCCTAAAACAATTCCCTCTTGCATCATCATAAAACACTTCTAACTATTCAAAGACAAATTATGCTCCTTACATCTTTTCAAAACTTTCTCCAAATTTGATAATGCTTCTTCATAAGTTACTCCATAAGTGGTGAAGTCATCCATGTAGATCTCCATAGAATCATGAGAAATGTCAGCAAAATTACTAATTACTGCTCTTTGAAATGTGGTGGGAGCATTACACAGGCCAAAAGGTAGGACAGAGTAAGCAAAAGTTCCCCATGGACAAGTAAAGGTTGTTTTATCTTGATCCCCAGGGGAAATTTTAATTTGATTATACCTACTATATCCATCCAAAAATGAGAAATACTTTTTACCAGATAATAAGTCTAATACTTGATCAACAAATGGCAGTGGAAAGTGATCCTTTTTAGTTGCAGTATTCAGCTCCCTGTAATCTACACAAACTCACCACTTCCCACCTTTTTTAGGAACAATCACTAATGGAGATACCCATTGACTGTCTGAGATAGGGTAGATAAAACTAGCATCAAACAATTTTTGGAGCTCATTTTTAACTATTTCCCTGAGTGCTAGGTTTATCCTTCTTTGAGGCTACCTAACAGGCGAACAATCTTAATGTAGATCCTATGAGTACAAAGTTGAGGATCTATTCCCTTCATATCCCCATAGTCCCATGCAAAATTATTGTGTTGATCTTGCAACATTGTGACTAGGGAAGTTTGTTGAGCTTTAGGTAGCTGATTGTTAATATTCAGATAATGGCTCGGAGATAGCTCAATTTGTTTGGTGAGGTCATTCATGGAATCAATTGGTAAAGGTGGTGTCTATATTTCTTGTGGAAGCAAATGTTGATAAACTGCAGGGATTTTAAATGGCAGGCTCTCAGGACTCAGTTGCTGCAGGAAAGATTGTTGAGGATAATTATTGGGTTCTGATGGGTTACTCATATCAGAATTTGACTACAAAATTTGGAAAAGCAAGTCATCTTCACTCTGAAGTTAGGAAAATGGCTTAGTTTGCAGCATAATTAACTAGGCCAATGAGTTGACATCTTTTGTTTCTTCTCCTAAGTCTGGCCAAATTGGTTTGGATAAGTCTGGCTGAGGCTAGGCAGGCGGGTATAAAGCCAATTTCTTTGTTGACTGACCATCAGAGATTGTCATGTCTCCAGAATGGCATCCTATAAAGGCATCAGCTGTGGCTAACCATGGTTTACCTAGGATGATAGGATATCCCCCCAAAGTTGCCTTAGTGGACAATATGGTGAAATCAGCGGGGTATTCCCATGATTCAAGATTGATAGTTATATCTTCCACCAGGCCGTCAGGTGTTACAATGGAACTGTCAGCAAGCTGCAGGATGGTGGGTGTAGACCTAATGGTTAGGATATTCAAATACTCCATAGTATGCTTGGTCATTACATTAATGGTTGCACCTAGGTCAATCAAGACATTCTTTATCATCTGACCATTAATATTGACTTGTACCACAATACTTCCAGGGTCAGCATATTTTGGCATGACTACCTTCCCTAACATAATATCTGCCAATTTTCCAAGAACATGGATAGTTTGAGGATCCTTTTTCTTTCTTCCAGGTTTCTTCAAATAGGCCTCCTTAATGGCTTTTCCATAGATTGGGACATCTTTTATGGCTTGAAAGAGGGGAATTTGGATATGTACATTCTTTAGCTGATCCAAAATATCAAAGGTAGGCTCTTCCATGGACTTGGGTGTAGTGCCTTGCAATCTCTGAGGAAAATGTGGTTTTACTGGATACTGTAGGACAAGCTCCTTAGAGGAATTTTCTATTATAGGTATCTATTTTGCAGGACCAGTCAATTTTTTAGCAGAGGGAGGATCTTGTATTTCAGTAATTACTGGTGGTTGTGGAGCAGGTAGGGTGGTTCCAGACCTGAGATGGATATCATTAATATTCAGGGCATAGGCTGGATACTGATTAGCTTCTGCAAAATACATAGGTTGTTGTTGTTGTTGCTTATTATTAGGATTTGGTAATGGTTGAGCAGGCATAGGTGTTGGTTTTGGAGGGCGAGTATTTACAGAAGATGCTGCAGGAGGTGGCATAAAAGCCGGAGGTTGCAGTTGTTGTGGCTGTAGGAATCCGGGGGATTGGTTCTGCCATTGCTGAGAGTTTCTCCACTGAGGATTCTGCTGCCAGTTACCTTGGGGTGGAGCCCATTGTCCTTGTCGATGCTGCCAACCTCCTTGAGGAGATTGCCATTATGAATTTGGATAGCTAGACCATTGTGGCTGAGAGGTATTCCATGATGGTGACGGGACATATGTAGGTTGCCATTGGTTACTATAATTAGAGTAAGGATTACCAAAAGTTAGAGGGTCTTGAGGCATACCTTGTCTTTGAGCCCATGGACACCTTTGTGCAACATAGAATACTTGGTCATCATCACCTTCTATTGCCTTAAATTTAGTAGGTAACTGCTTAGCCTCCATATTAGCCACCATCTTACATTTGCAGTCACGCTTCTTTTGTCGACAATGTGGAAAGAACTCGGCCAAGATTGCTTCAGCTTCCTCGTGCTTCTTTCGAGCTTGCATAGTATCCAACTGTGTAGCCATATTATTTATGATATCTTGCTTGAAATTAGACAACAAATTTGAAATCTCCATCTGTGAAACTCCATTATTAGAAGATTTTCCCATTGTGGCCTGATGACCTCTTCCCTTTTTGACACTTGCTCGAGAGTAATTGCAGCATATGCCCTTAATATTAGCCCAAGGCACTTGGGTTATGTCTCCTCCTCCCATTAGATCCAGAGCATCAATACAGGAATCATTGATTCCCCTCAGAAAAAGTAATTTTTGAGATTCTTTATTGAGAGTATGGTTCAAATTCTTTTTCAAAGAAAACAAAAACCTTGAGACATAGTCTTCCAAGCTTTCATCCCCCTTCTGCTGAATTCAGAATATATCATCACCTTTATTACCACTCTTGCAATATTCCTTATATTTCTCAAGAAACTTGGTTTGCATGAGTGCCCAACTATCAACAACATTCTCCCCAAACTCATGAACCATCTTAAAGCACCCTCCTTCAAAGTAGTAGGAAACAACTTCAGCTTATGAGCATCTATGGTATAATCATAACTTCGACAGAGGATGTCAAACTCAAACAAAAAAGTGTCTGGGTCCTCAGTAACTAGTCCATAGAACTTGGGAAGTAATGAAGAAGGAATATTTTTGAGGTTATCATTATCTTGCTGGGCAATAATAGGAAATTCAAAAGCAGGAGGTCGATTAGGTGGGTTTTGTGCCATATCTGCTTGATGAAGTATCAGAGAAAATGGATTATCTTGGGGTTCTTCATCAGCAAGGTCAAAGGGAAATTCAGCAAGTGGGTCTTCAACAAATGGATTAATATCTCGGTTTCCTTCTTCCTCAAATAGATTGTAAGCTGGTTCAAAATCGTTATTAGTGAAGGAAGGGTTTGGTAAGAATCTCCCTAGAGCGTCTCTTCTTCTATGCATGTAATGGACTCAACTGAAAATTGAAGGTTTTGAAAATTTCTGAGTAAAAACACTAAGCTACTACTAACAATGACTAGACAGGTTCTTAGCTTGACACCATCCCCGACAACGGTGCCAAAAATGGTTGTCGCCCACAAAAGGATATAAAAGTCACGGAAAATACTAACCTGGGAATTGGACATTCCAGTAGGTGACTAACATCTTCTCATGGTCATTCATTTACTTGTCAAACTAGAGAACGTATACTTGAAATGGAGCGGCACTATATGTGCACTAAGAACCAATTTTAGCCACAACCTATTCAAAATAAGTGCTTGAAAGAAATTCTAACTCTGATGCAAGAACATGAAACAAAGTCTTACTAACTTAAGAATCACTTAACTAAAGCAGGAATTACAATAACCATTACTAGGAAAACAAACCATGAACTGGCCTTATGCTGCAGGAACAGTTTAAGACTGAGTTTGCATCAAAACTTATTGGAATGAAATTCTAATAGATAAACAATAGAAAGCAAATAGCTAACTACGGATACTTACTAAGTGGGCCCCCTTAGCAAGCATCAACCAACTTTAAACAAGAGCTGAACTCAAAATCACATACATGACTGTTCTGCTTGTAAGAAAACTTAATACAAAGCTCTGTTTGTCATTATAACAGTAAACTCATTACACTCTGTTCTATCTCTACTCTCTAGTCTAATCTCTTCTCTATCATCTTGTCCACTCACGCAAGAGGAACCTTTATTTAAAGAAAAACAACTAACTAACTAACTAATAGAGAAAGATGTGGACGTAGATGCTTCCCAATTATGAGGAACAAATTTCCATAAATGAAAGTGTATCCATCCAACTGATTCGGAAAGAATCTAGCACTCGACTCCTCCTAGATTGACGACCATTTAGATCTCCTCCAGATGACCATGGGCAAAGCGTCTTTGCAGGAACAACATGCTCGGTGCCGTGATGGAAATGATCTTCACTTCAAAACCGAAGTTCACTGCGCATTGACTTGTTCAAACTATCTTCAACAACCTACGGAACACATGGCATAAAAGGTGAAAGAAAGAATAACAACACGATACCTATCATTAATCAAACACATTAAATTCATCTTATTTATCCAAAACTACACGTATCATATCATCCAACTGGGACGTTAAACAGGGCCATGAATATAGTCATATGGAGATATTAAGCTGTAGGATTATAGGAATGCATTGTCACAAAATACTACCCATTAACATAAAAAGTTTATAACCACAGAGTTTAAAACAACCATTAGAAAAAGTAAAGGTATTCAAAAATACATCATAACACTTAAATAATGAGCATATTTTAGGCTCATCAATAGGAACAGGTTGCACTAAGCTTCAAAGTTAATTCTTGCAACCTTGACTATTACTATTTTAAGCCTTGTTCCTAAATTATAGGTCTATGTTTTAATAAGAACAATGAAAAGAAATATATGAATATTGTATACATCTAACGCCATCTACATACATTTGTACATTTTCTTTTTTAGTGTGTATATTTGACAACATATACTGCACAACATTGACTATCTGGCTACGTTGCAACCATGACCACTAAATGAAAGCCACAAATAAATAAATAGTAGGTGTTATAACAACCATTGGAAACACATTCAAACCATACAAAAAAAAATGTAGATGCAAACCAACATTTAATTTCGGTGGCATTCTCTATCCATTTGACAAAAAATCTACCAGTCTATTCTGAATGCGTGTGATATGCCTCTACAACCTTTTTAGTTAGTATTTCTTTCAACCTCAAATAACGAGTTGTTGAAATGACGAGTTGTATATTAACTATGGTATGAAATATTGGTTTCACCATTGATCAAAGTGGTGAACAATGTATGTTCTTTCTCCGGGGTTTGGTGAGAGCCTACGGGGCTCCATGACCCAATATGGTAGGGTGGAGAGAAGGCCTTGTTTTGTTATGTTTGATTTCATATTTTCTATTTGTTGTTTAGCTACACTGTGGGTCTTTGCATTGGTGTTTGCAAGAACTTTATTATCTTCATCATAATATATGCATATATATATATATATATATATATATATATATATATGTGCGTGTTTGTATATATGCATGTGTGATCAAAAGAGTGTAGTTCTTTTTGATGGAGGCTCTAATGAAGGAAAGCACGATGCATAGGCTTAAACACCAGCAATGTTACACTCTCTTTTAAAGAGTGAATCATACCTTCCATTCCTTAGAGTCTCCATAAAAAATGCATTACATATGCATAGATAAGTTTACATATACATATGCATATATGTATGCTTTAGCTATTCTCCATAAGGTATTGTTGAAAAAAGAATTGTTGTCTCTATGGATTTTTTGTTTTTATTCCCCCCCACATGGTTTCATATTTTTAAGTAGCAAACTCCTACATATGCATCCAATGTATAGTTACAGTTGCAACAACTTGTCTATTGTTCCTTTTAGGCTCAAAAAAGGATCCCTTACAATGATAGGTTCTATATTGATTGTGATAAGCGAATTTGGTTTTCCCATTGATGATAGTGGTGGACAATGTCCATTCTTTCTCTGGGGTTTGGTGAGAGCCCATGCGGCTCCATGACACAGTATGGTAGGGTGGAGAATATGTCTTATTTTGTTGTCTTTCATTTTATATTTGATTTTCTATGTTTAGCTACAATATCAATCTTTAAGTTGGTGTTTGCAAGCATATTTTTGTTATCATCATAATATCAGGGTTTCATATCTCCAAGTAGCAAACTGCTACATATGCATCCAATGTATAGTGCCACTTACGAGAGCTTCTCTATTATTCCTTTTAGCCTCAACATAAGGATCAACTACAATAATAGGTTGTATATTGATTATGATAAACAACATTGGTTTTCCCATTGATTATAGTGGTGGACAGTGTTTGTTCTTGCTCAGGGGTTTGGTGAGAGCCCATGTGGCTACATGACCCAATATGGTGGGGTGGAGAGCATGTATTATTTTTTGTCTTTCATTTTATATTTTCATTTTGCTGTGTAGTTGCGTTGTGAGTCTTTGATTTGCTATTTGCAAACACATTTTTGTCCTCATCATAATATCTGTATATGTATATGTATATATGCATGTGCTATCACAAATGTGAGGTTTTTTGATGGAGGATAGAATGAAGGAAGGTACATTGCACAACAATAGCTAGAAGCAATGTCATACTCTTCTTCAAATACTACAACGTACCTTCCATTCCTTAGAGTCTCCATTGAAACTACATTGCCTATGCATAGAGGCATTTGCAAATACATTTGCATATATGTATGCTTTTTGTTGTTGTTGACAGGTTACTATTGGGAAAAGTATTTGTGTTTGTTTTCTTTATTTTTTGTTTCTATTTCCCCACACACGGTTTCGTATTTCCAAGTAGCAAACACCTACATATGCATCCAATGTATAGTGTCGGTTACGACAACTTGTCTATTGTTCCTTTTAGCCTCATAAAAAGGATATTTTACAATGATAGGTTCTATATTGATTATGATAAGAAAAATTGGTTTTTCCATTGATCATAGTGGTAGACAATGTTTGTTCTTGCTCGGGGGTTTGGCAAGAGCCCATGCCCCTCCATGACCCAATATGGTAGGGTGGAGAGCACATCTTGTTTTGTTGTCTTCCATTTTATTTTATATTTTCTTTTTGTTGTTTAGCTATGCTATTAGCCTTTGAGTTGGTGTTTACAAGCAGATTTTTGTCATCATCATAATATCACGGTTTCATATTTCCAAGTAGAAAACTGCTACATATGCATCCAATGTATAGTACCACTTGCAAGACCTTCTCTATTAATCCTTTTAGCCTCAACATAAGGATTTGCTATAATAATAGGTTGTGTATTGATTGTGATAAGAAACATTGCTTTTTCCATTGGCCATAGTGGTGGATAGTGTTTGTTCTTTCTTGGAGGTTTCATGAGAGCCCATGCGGCTCCATGACCCAATATGGTTGGGTGGATAGCACGTATTGTTTTTTTGTCTTTCGTTTTATATTTTATTTTGCTACTTAGCTGCACTGTGAGTCTTTAAGTTGGTATTTGCAAGCTCATTTTTTGTCCTAATCATAATATATGTATATGTATATATGCACATGCAATCACAAATGTGAGGTTTTTTTTATGAGGGCTAGAATGAAGGAAGGTACATTTCACAACCATAGCTAGTAGTAGCATTGCACTCTTCTTCAAACAATGCAATGTACCTTCCATTCCTTATAGTCTATATCAAAAATGCATTGCATATGCATAGAGACATTTTCAAATACATTTGCAAATATGTATGCTTTTTTTGTTGTTGATAGGTCGCTATTGGGAAAAGTATTTGTGTTTGTTTCATTTTTTTATATTACAACTTTTTCCCCCCCTCGACCATGGTTTTATATTTTCAGGAAACAAATCCCTACATATGCATCCAATAGATCATGTTGATCATGATGTCTTGGCTATTATTCATTCCAGGGGAAAAAAATAACTATTAGAATGTAAGGTTCTTTATTAGGTGTAATAAGCAACATTGGTTTCACCATTGATCATACTGGTGCACAATGTATGTTCTTGCTCAAGGGGGTTTGGTGAGACCCGATGGGGCTCCATGACCCAATATGGTATAGTGGACAACAAGCGTTCCTTTCTTCCTTTCCACTTTATATTACCTATCTATTGATTGGTTGCTTTGTTATCCTTTAAGTTGGAGTTTGCAAGCACTTTTTCATCTTCGTTCTAATGTAGGTATATGTATTGTTTTCCATACAACATTGTTGAGTCTTGCTATCTACCTTTGGTTTTTTCGTCCCATATTGAATTAGATTCACCTACGTACTTATTCCAATGCCCTTTAAGTTGTTGTTTACAAGCATTTCAATATTTTCTTATATTATGATTGTAGGGTCCTCAACCTTGTTCAAGTTCCAACTTTGGACCAAGTGTGGACAGGAAAAAGGCAGCAAAACGCCAAAGGAACCAAATTTATTATGCCAACAATAAAGACCGGATTTGTGTAGGTCGTCGAGCCAAATACTTGCAACAAAGAGCCATTGTAGATCGCCCTACCTTGGGCCCACGAGTGCAAACAAGCAGACCACAATTGCAGCCAGTTCCACTGGCAGGACCTGACCCCTAGTATAGCATCACAACCCCCATTGTTATCCAACTTCCACACAGCCATCGCAATAATGAATCCTCCACAATACATGACAATACACCTTAACAAAGTCTTCCTAAGCATCCCTTGCCATCCACATCATCACTTGACTCCCACTTAAGCAACATCTTTGGTGATTCTTTCCACACTGTAATGCAATCAGTTCGTCAACGCATTGATGCTTTGTCTGACTTAAAAATTTATAGTGTTTGGAAGGAAAGCTATGCCGACATGAAAGTTTGAACATCCAATGCATGTATCATTTTCCTACGTTGTGCTTCTGAAAAGGGTGTACATAGATTTAGTTTGGTGAACAAGATGGACCCAAGCCCACAACCTAATGTCCTTGCAAATTTTACTCGGGTTGAAGAAATGCTTATAGCTAGAGTTGCTCCAGTTTTGCAAGTAACCCATGCTAGAGGAGGCCAATAAAAATATAGTGGCCATTCTATAAGCTTCCATCAAGACATCTCGACCATTGCAAATTTGTTACCTCTTCATCTACATGATCTTGAAGTGGTGATTGTATGCAGAATTCATGTTCAAGGGATGAACTATGATTGCTACGTTGACAAACATAATGTCACGGCTGCATTGATATACAAAATTGAAAATGACCCATACTACAGTGATGTTGCAATAGATTGTGATGCTTTAAATTTGTTTCCTACTATAAGTACTGACATCTCTAATCTACTGCACATAATGAAAAAAATAATACATAACACATTTGAATTAATCAGAACTCCAGAATGTGCTATTGATGAGGAACTTGAGCTTGAGGCCTCATCATCATTTATTCCATTGATTCCCAACCCTCCTCAGGAATTGCATGCAATTAGAGATGCCTTAAAAATTAAAGACATTAGTGAAAATACTTTACCTTGGCCTGAGATAAGTTCTAGCCCTATCAATGAATATAATACAGAAGGGCTATTAAGCATGGCTTTTCCAATCTTGTTCCCCACTGGCACAACAATGCCCCTACAATCAAGGACCGTGCATATTCACATACATGAATATGCATTTCACTTGATGAGATACTATGATAATAGATTTGGGAGGAATGTTAGATTTAGATATTACCTTTATAATTTGATAATGAGACATCAAAGCAAACAATCAACTTCAATTTTTATGAAAACAAACTTGGAGGAAAGGATCCCAAAGTTTGTTGTTGCTTTGCAGAAAATTTATTTGAGACGCACTTGACAACCAAATAGCGAACCAACTTGTACGCTTTGGTGTATCTTTGCGAGGAACACACTCGTATTGGGGTAAGTGCTGCCAAGAGCTTGCAACAATGATCCACCAACTTGGTACATCGACTCTCTTCTTCACTTTGAGCGCTGCAGACACAAAGTGGCCTGATTTGCACAAGCTGATTGATCCTCATGCCCAACTACATATGCAATACTCCCAAAGATTCTTCACTAACAATGTGGTGCAAAACCCGCACATAGCAGCCTTGTACATGCACTTGTAGTTCACCATTTTCTGTGAAGAGGTTATTAAAAGGCTATTCCAAACAAACGACTATTGGTATAGGTATGAGTGGCAACATTGTGGATTAGCACATGTGCATGGTTTCTTGTGGCTTCCAGGTGCCCCAAATATGGACATGCTTGATTGGTCCTACCTAGATCAACTTCAATAGGCAAAAACCTTCTTCAATCGCTACATTTCTGTGTGGAATCCTCGAACCCTAGAACAACTACTTTCAAAGGTACATCAATCATCTTTGGAGGACCCATGCTTGCTTAATACCACATAAATCCCTTGCATGGACCCAATGGTGGATTATGAGCAACTCTTGAACATGGTGCAAAGGAATACAAAGTGTATTCAATACACTTGCCTTAGGAAAAAATGCCACCAACTACAATGTCACTAAAAAGCTCCATGGAACACACAACCATCATCAACATTGGTAATTGATAGTGAATTGAAAAAATCGTATAAGCCAACAAGAAATGATGAGCGTGTCAATATCCACAATCCTGAGATGCTTGAAATTTGGTGAGCAAATGTTGATTTTCAACCAGTCTTGTCTAGAAAAATTGTCCTCAACTACTTTTCCAAATACACATCAAAGTCTGAAAGCTATGTTGATATCTTGCAAAGGCTTGCCAATACAAATTCATCTACAAATAAAGAATTGCTTGCTTATCAAAAATTTATGATGAACTTGGTTGCAAATTGTGACATTGGTGCACAAGAAACATGCCATATGCTCCTAAATTCGCCCCTTGTCATCTCAAGTCAACATTTCCTATCTTTGAATGTTAGCAGGCAAACATTGAACCATTTGAAAAAAGTTGATTGTGGTTATGAGCTTGCAAGTGGCTATATTCATTGTTACATGCAAAAACATGTTGAAATGGAGACAAAATCCCTTATCCAATCTGCACAACTATATACATATCGAAAAAATAACAAACGTGCAACCTAGTGTCCCCGCCCACAACCTACTATCATCATTGTTTGCCCGTTATTCAAGAGCACCCCCCCTGAGAAAAGTGATACCTTTGAAACATTTTGTTGGTCAGAATTGCTATTATACATTAAGCCTTTTTGAAATGTCGAGGCAAACATAGGTCTCACAAGAGAAAGCATAATACATAATTGGAGTTTGTTTCATGTTGTTGGCTATGACCCTTGGGATGTTAATAAATTTTTTACACCACCCACCAATGAAGAGGAAGGCCATAGTGATATTGATAGCTCATAGTCTCTACCTCCCACAAATGAATACGAATGGGAATTGATTTCTCTTCTTGGTGCTACAAACAATGTTTGCTTTAACCAAATGCAACTATTAGGTAGACGAGACTTTGATCTACATCACAAGTGGGATGCACACCATGTTCTAGAAAGTTTGCATAGTATTGCTGAATATTTTATTTCAACAAGTAAGTTGCATACAGCTAAAGACACCATTTATTCATTCACATTGCCTACACTTTCTCATCAGCTATCTCCTAAGCAAAATCTTGCTCTACATATCATTGAACAACACCATCTTGGCCCATCTTCATCGTTGCCATTGCGTATGATCATTTAGGGAACTGTTGGCACAAGTAAATCATTCCTTATAGACAAGATTCAAAGCATGCTAAATACATCACAAAGTCAAAGTGAATCATTTGCTTTCTTTGGCACCATTAGAGTAGTTGCTTACAATATTTATGTCTTCACAGTACATACAACTCTCTAGCTACCAATTAGAGATATGAATCCATTAAAGGGACAGGCATTGACCATCCTTCAAGAGGAGTTCAAGCATATTAAGTACATCTTAGTTGATGAAATGAGCTTCCTGGGGCCCAAGTTGTTGGTTAAGATAGATAGCCGATTGTGGCAAGCATTCCCTGCTAAACATATGCAGCCATTTGGTGGGGCCCCTGTTATACTCGTGGGTGACCTAGCACAACTGCCTCCTATTTTGGATAGGCCTATCTACACTTCTCAATATACAACATTAGCTCTTTGGCACACTTTTAATATTGTTGTCACGCTTGACACTATCTTTCGCCAGCATGGACAATTTGATACATAAGAACAATTTTGTACTTTGCTTTTGAATATTAGAAATTGTGAAGCATCCCAATTTGACTGGCAAACCCTTGTGAATCGATCACATGCAATGATTTCTGCTAAGGAAAACCAACAGTTTGATGAAGCTATCCACCTATTCCCAACAAATAGGTTGGTTGCCTTGAATAATAGGAAAATTCTTCAACAATTAAATGTTCCCATTGCAATTAGTGCTGCTGAAATTTCTCAACAAAATGCACTTGACTATGGTGATGACGAACAACTTCAAGCAGAGCTCTTGCTTGCAATTGGCCAACAAGTAATGTTGACAAATCTTTGGATGGAAATTGGCTTGGTTAATGGATCATTGGGTTCAGTGAATGCTATTGTCTATGCTAGCGGTGCTAAACCAGCTCAATTGCCTGAATATGTTGTCGTTCACTTCCCAAACTACATCGGCCCAGCATGGGATCAAGACAATCCACTGCCATTCCCATTCCCTCAATCACCCGAGGTAGCTGAAGACAACTCCCCTTGACAATGGATTGGGCGATAACAATACATAAATCTCAAGGCTTGACACTAGAGAGAGCTACAATAGATATTGGAACTAAATAAAGGAAAGGGCTAATGTTCACAACTCTCTCTCGTGTTAAATCAATAACATGAATATGCATATATCCACCTTTCTCTTTTGATAGATACTCTAGGCTACATTCCAACAAATACAATGCACTTCAAATCAAGGAAGAGAATCACCTTCAGCAATTGTCTCCATCCCGATCATTATAAAATTTTGTAGTTCTTGAAGGTAACTATGCCACTTTTCCTTTTCCTTTTCATTTCTATGCATTTACAATCCCAACTATTCCTAATTTCCCCTCTGCCTTGTTTCCTCCATAATGCATTAAATCAAGGAAGAAAAACACCTCTAACAATTGTCTGCATTTTGATCATGATCTAATTATTATGTTCCTTAAGCTAGCTATATCACTTGTCCTTCCTCTTTTCGCTTCAATGCATTTAGAATTCCCATTATTCCTAATTTTCCTTCTTCCTAGCCCCCCGCCATAATGCAGCTAGAATCACTTCTACCAAGATAGGCAATGTTTTACTTCTACACTGATTACTAAGATGATTTGTCATTGAATTATTTCCCTTCATTACCTCTTACCTCGAACAACGAACATGGATTCCTACCTGTTTCTAGCTTTGCCGAATGTTTTTTATACTTAATTTTTCTCTCAAAACCTTCCTCCCCCTTGATCAATTATGTTGCTTCTAGATCTATCACATTTGAACCATTTGTGTGTAATAATGTTAGATTCTAACAAACATAGATTGCAAACATTTTTAGTTGTTACTGCAAATCTTGACAAAAAAAAATTAGCTTCCTGCTCTCAAGTTTTTCATTTTTTTCAAGTTGCAATTGCATTCCATTGACATACAAGGTAAGGCTATATCCCCTTTATTCAATCTCTTCTTTCACAACTACATTCAAAATTCTTTCTCACAAATGTTGTAACTATATATTTTTTCAAAATAGGCTAACACTGATTTCAGCTAAACAAAATTGCCATGTACCAAAAGAAAATTATATCCAAGTTATAATTGTACACATATTATCTCTTGGTCTTTCTACAAGTTATGTCTATATCTTGTTTATATAAACTCCTCTATTACAAATATATTAGATATTATTTGTTATGAACTCCAGAGTTGTTTATATTTCTTGATTTAGATATTCTCTACAACTGACACATTTTCCTTGCACTCAGCTTCAATTTTCTCTTATGTCTAACTGTATTTGATTCAAACCATTTTATATTGCAAACGTTGTGAACTATACATGGACATCTCCATAATACTAAATAGCTTTCCAATCAGATGTTTTTCATAGTCGACAAGCTCAAAAATATTCTATTTAGATAGAAGGTAAGGCTATATGTCCTTTACTCCATCTTTTATTTCACAAGTACATCTCATATTGGTTGTCATGAATAATACAACTACATAATTTTTCCAAAATACAAAATACTAATTGCAACTAAATCAAATTTCCACGTTAATACTATTGATATGTCCACAATCCATAATGCTTAAGATTTGTTGTTATTGGAAGGTATGTTAACATTTTTTTAATTGTTGCATTCTATCACAACTGCATTGCATATCATTTCTTATACATTGTACAAGTCTTTAAATTTCTTGATTTATTTATTCTCTATCAATGGCATGTGTTTATTGCACTAAACTTCACATTATGCTTTCATCTTTGCAGACGATACTCAAGCCAAACAATCCTCCTTTATGGATGTTTTCACACCATTAGATCTTCTATAAAATTGGCATGGCCCAAAACATTGCTTTCACCATTGATTAAAGAATGTTTCTATTTTTAACGGTAAATGTACTACTTCTTTGTCCCTCTTCATTTGCATGCATATAGAATTTCCACCATTCCCAAAATGCTAAATACCTTTAGAATTGCATGTTTGCATGGTGTGTGGCCTTCGCCGACATTTTAATTGTATATAATGTAAGGCTATATATGTTTTATCACATCTCTTATTTCACAACTGCATGGTGATTTATTTAAAAAATCTGTTGCATTGATTTAAAGAAAACCAATTTTATTAGGTCACAAAGTATTCTTTTCACCATAGATCAAAGTGGTTCAGGATTAATGTTTTTGCTTGGGGGTTTGGTGAGAACCCATGCGGCTCCATGACCCAATATGGTAGGGTGGAGAGAAGGCCTCATTTTTCCATGTTCATACTGTAATCCATTCCATGCACAAGGTATGCCACCATTTTTTTAAATCGTTGCATTCTATTACAACTCAATTGCATATTACTTTGTATACGTTGTACAAGTCTTTAAATTTTCCGATTTATTTATTGTCTATGAATGACACCTGTTTATTGCACTAAACTTCACATTATGCTTTCACCTTTACAAACCATGCTCAAGTCAAACAATCCTCCTTTGTGGATG
Source organism: Sequoiadendron giganteum (assembly GCA_007115665.2). Lineage (NCBI taxonomy): Eukaryota > Viridiplantae > Streptophyta > Pinopsida > Cupressales > Cupressaceae > Sequoiadendron > Sequoiadendron giganteum. The sequence continues at coordinate 350,047,353 of CM021102.1, forward strand.
TTTTTAGGCCAATAGATCTTTAATAAAGTTAGCAGGGCCCAAAACATTGCTTACACCATTGATTAAAATGGTGGATATTTTTTTTTTTTGCTTGGGGGTTTGGTGAGAATGCACGACGCTCCATGACCCAATATGGTAGGGTGGAGAACAAGCTTCTTTTCTTCTCTTTATATTGCATTCCGCCAAATGCACAGGCTATATCTATATCTTCCAATCCTTCCATTACAGGTGTACTACATAATATCTACTATAAATTACACAACTCTTTATATCTCCTCATTTACATATTGTCTACCAACAACAGATGATCACTGCGCTAAACTTCACATTTTGTTGTTATTCTTGTGGAGCATACTGCATCCATAATGCGGATTTTGATGAAGTCATGTGTTATAACCGACCTCTCACAATTATCATACTGATTGCAAGATCGGTTATAGTGGTCAAAGAAACAACTACATCCTTATAGACTCTATATTAATTGTGATAAACAACATTGATTTCACCATTGACTAGGGTGGTGTACGATGTATGTTCTTGCTCGGGGGTTTGGTGAGAGCCCATGAGGCTCCATGAACCAATGTGGTAGGGTGGAGAGCAAGGCTCATTTTGTTGTGTTCCATGTTTTATTTACTGCTAAATTTTTGTGGGTGTATGTCTATGGCTTTTGTTTTGTGGTTATGGTTGCAATGGAATAAAATGGTTAATGTTATACAGTTTATCTTTCATCCCATTCAGTATTCTTCATTATTGTTCTCTGCCTTAGACTATATTGATTCAATTCTAGATAAAATGCTATTGAAAAAAGAGTATATTTTTTGTTAAAAGCAATATTGTTTCGTTTATCGTTTGTGTTTTTTGCCTATCATTTTGCATAATGTTTCTCACATAAGATTCACAGAAGATTGCTATGTTTCATAGTCTATATATTAAGTATATCTCTACACAGGGGAAACATGTTGTCAACCACTACACTCAATGCGGGAATCAATGTTCCATAGAATAGTTAAAATACAAATTATCATTCCAACGGTGCCTTAGTATATATCAATATTGTTTACATCTACTATGGTACACAGGTGTATCTGTAAATAGGAGAAATAAAGTAAAACATAACAAAACAAAGCATGGTCCATCACTGCGATCAATCGTGACAACACTCTTCCATATAACATTTAAAATATAGTCCGGTATTCCCTACGTATAGATATGTATGTATCTGTTATTTTGCAGGCATGGGCGCCATATGATAAAATAGTTAATCTTATACGCTTTTTTCTTGTTTTTGACAAGCCATTGTTGTTCATGGTTCTCTAGATTTGGGTATGGTGGCACATTATCAATAAGGTGCTTGTGGGGGAAAGAATTTAAGATCTATTCCTTCTATTTTGTTGCTATGGTTGCAATGCAGTAAAATTGTGAACACTATACAATTTATGATGATTTTCATAAAGCATTCTTGATTGTTGCATTGTAATTTAGGGTGCATCGTTTCATTTTCAACAACATGTTGTTGACAAGCCTACATTATTTCAACATTGAACAAGTTGTTGTTCGCAAAAGGCTGTATTCTTTGCACATATCTGCACATGCTCTTCCTCCCATTCCATCCCTGTCATTGGTGCTTCGCTCCGCCTATCAGCTTATCATTACATGTCACTACACGCAACTGCAAGTACTAATAAATTTCATAATAATTTAGATGTGGATCATCTATAATGATAGATCTTTTAATATAGATGCATATTCTATTGATTGAGCTTGTTTATTCAACATTGAAAGGTGTAAATGGGCTCATAGCTCCCCCAATAACTACAATGTAATAAAGTCATGATGCTTGACAGTGGAAAGTTCCTTTATTTCAAGTTGATTAGTTCTTTGGGAAGCTTTAGAAAGATGGCGATGAGATTTATGTTTCTGTTCTTACCTTCTATTGCCATCAAGGTGTTATATAATTTGTTTATATGTTTCTTCACTTACGATTTTATCTGCTAAAATCACGAGAATATATGATATGATATCTTAACGTCACCTATAACTGTTTCTGTTCTTACCTTCTATTGCCATCAAGCTGAACTATATTTGTTTATATGTTTCTTCACTTACGATTTTCTCTGCCAAAATCACGAGAACATATGATATGATATCTTAACGTTACCTATAAATTACTCTCAATACTGAAATCCATTGTATTGGCCATGGCGATTAATTCTTCAATAACCGTTTGTTTTTGCATGCTGTTGATCATTTTCGCATGCGTCTCCAATTCAATAAAGGCTCTGGAGACTCTGGGTAAAATTTAATCTTTCTTGTATAAGATTGTTCTTTTGGAGTTTCACATGAAACGCTTTTTAATGCAATGGTAAAGCTTGTGTTGTATTGTGATGTAACAGATGGCGTTGAAGATAGTGTTGATTACGATCCTTGTTATATTTGTCGAATAAAGAGTTTTCCTCCAGCTTGTGAGAAATGTCCTATTTCTCCAGCATTACCACCATTACCACCCATTTACGATCCTTGTTATATTTGTCGAATATTCTGGTTTCCTCCAGCTTGTGAGAAATGTTCCATTCCTCCAGCATCATCACCACACTTAAATGGGTGATACAATCATAATTAATAGCAGAGGGCCATTTTAATATAAATAAGGCCTGCTTAAGCCACTGGACAATCTGCATTTTGTCATGCTTTTAAAGCTATCATTAATGAAGTAATATAAATGAGATTTGTTTCTACGCTCAAGCTTTTGGAGGAATATTATACTATCTGGGTTTTCATTTAAACTGTAAATTTCTTGGTCTCCAATATTGTATCTTCATCTATGTTCAAGTGGTTTGTGTACAGAGAGAAGAGATAGGGGAGAGGACCCAATAGTTGTGCATCCTAACTCCGCGCTTCTCAAACTCTTACATGAAAATTTCAAATCACTCCAAATTTTTTACAGCAACTTACATGGCAAGTCCTCTGCTTATAACTTTCATTTCAAGACCACATCATCGAATATGATGCCACATGCTTTTTGTCAAGGTGTCCAAAAAAGCCCAAAAAAATTGTGCTACCAATACTTGTGCATTCACATCATGGGTAGTTGAGTGCTAATGTGGCATCACATGATTGGTTGCTTTTTAGATCAAAAGAATACATTTTGTTTAAGCTAGGGTACTGCTTCAAATGTTTTTGTTAATTTTTATATTTATGTTGTGTAAATTACAAAATATAAATGTATTCATAAATTTAACTCATCAAATAAGTTCAATCAAGAGTAGATTCATATCACAAATGATTGTGTTAGTTGAAAGATACATTTAAATAGGGTGTATCAGGCAAATTCACCACCAGCAATTCGCAGTCTGAAAATTGAAAAATTCACTGTCATGACAAATTCACTTCAAAGAAAATTCACCATCAGTAATTCACCACATTAATATTTTTCAATATATATTTCCAAGACTTTGAATTTTTTTTGGCAAAAGAATAATTTTCACTGTATTAATAAAATAAAATATATTGAAAAATATTTTCACGGTATTAATTAAATAAAATATATTAAAAAATGTTTTCATTTTAATTATCATAAATAAAATCGTACATAATAAAATTGGTTTATATAATTTTATAATTATTGTGAATTTAGTTTGACTATTATGAATTAGTTGTACATGTTTTTAGTAGTTTATTTATTTTTAACTATTGTAAGATAAGTTTACAAATGCTTCGTCTAACTTTATAGATTTCTTGTTGAATTTCTATTAACTATAGTGGTAGGTTCATAAATACTCTATCTAAAGATATAAATTTAGGTATTACCTCCACTAAATGATTAGAGTGGCATAAATTAAGTATTCATTTTATAGTTTGAGATTGAAGAAATTTAGTATTCCTTTCACAATTAATCCTTATAATTTATTATATTTGATTTCTGATTAAATTTGAGTCATGTGTGTATGATTCATTTGTGAATATTGTTATGGTATAAAAATTAATCCAAAATCTAAATGTTGGTGATACTTTCTTAAAGGTGTAGTCTAGGATTTATAAATTCATATATTTAGTTTTTTTTGGAGTGAATTTTTCTTTCAAAAGGATTTGTCCCATGTAAATATCTTGTTATGGTATAATTTTTTGTGTAATCTTGTGTATATGTAAAAATTAGTTTTTTTTCCTATACTTCTTTTAAAATTTTGTTGTAGGAAAAATATTTCACACAATAGCTTCTTTTCACTTGGTATGAAAGCTTGAACACCTCAAATTCTAGTTGTTACAAAAAGAGCTTTTTATACTATTCTTATCTATTGAGTGGGAGCTTGTGTAGAAGAAAAAACCTATTACAATCTAAAATATTAAGGATAAAGATGGATAAATTTATGAACACTAAGTTTGAGCTATATAACCTCGAGATGGAGGATACACTCTCATAGATAAATATCAATGAGATATTGTATCTAAATTGAAACTTGCTACTATGTCTCAAGATTATTGAGATATATTGGATATAAATTTAAGGGTCTCATTAGACTTTGCTTGTTAGGAAGCCACAACACAAGCTCCTTAGAATAAGTTGGAAGAAATTTATTAGATTAAATCTTTCATGAATAAACCTTTCCTAAGAAAAAGATGTATCTTTAGGATGGAGCATGGTAGTTTTGTAGACAAACACATGAACATGGTCAATATGATCATGATCTAGTTGCACTCTATTAGTGTGAAGATGGAGGAAGATGATCATCACTTTTTTGTTCATTTATAGACTTGTGGATCACCTTGTGATGGCCATCAAGAGCTTAAGATATATAGGTAGTGGTATCATTGCTTTTAGAGGAGATGTGGAGAAAATATTTTGAATCAGCTAAAGAGGCCCCATTATTTGTGGAATATTGGAATAGAAAGGAAAGAAGGTTAATAAAAGAGATAGGTCTAGATATAAATACCCTAGAAAGTCTAAGGACAAGTGTGAAACTATGATAGGACCAAACACTATACCATAGAGACTACGAAGATAAATAAAAATGATTTAGATGATGAGTCTGAAAAGTCCTCTCAAGATAATATAGATTCCTTTCTTATAACTTTGTTAATGCATGCATTAGAAGTTGCATGGTTGATTGATTTGGGTGTTTTCTTCCATATAACCTCCCAATAAGACTGGTTCTCTAATTATCATTAGGAAAAATTTACATATAAAATGAGACTTCTAAGAATGAAAGTATAAAAATAATAAACTAACAAAAATCAATTAAAAGAGAACATCATTTTCTAGAACGACGTCATATTTTTCAGATTTGTCAATCTTGCAATTGGATTATAAAAATTATTGCATTTTCTTTAAAAAATATATATTTCATTCCTTAGAAAAATCAAATCTTAAAAGAATAGTTTAACAAATATTTTAAAAAAAAATTTATAGATCCAAGAGAATGGTAAGTACAAATATAATTTAAAAAAAAATTATTTTGATATACGTAATTGAGATTCTATGATAGGTGTAGTAGTAAGTTTTAGACATTATGATTTTGATGTGTATAATCCTAATTCTATCAAGCTGAGAGGTATTGATTTTTGGAGGAATATCCATTTAATATGGATGCTATTTACAGTTTAAATTCCTTTCGTTTTGCATACCTTTGGTTATCTTAGTAATATAAGTGGTGGATATAGCCATTGAGAATGATTGCAATTTGAGTGTGGCCAGTGTTAGAAGAAGTATGACTACAGTTAAATCTGCTGATGCATGGGAAATGCTCGTAATAAAATTTTAAAAATAAAAAGTAAAAAGTTATTGTGTAGTCAAGGCAACTACAAGAATTCAGCTGAAACTAACACTATCTGTGAGAATTTGTTTCTTTGAGGGGGCTTCCTGCAAACAGTTATCTGCATAAGAGTGTAGATTAAATTCATCCAGAAGAAGTAAAGTAGATTATATACTTTATGGGCACAGTAGTCATGTTGATTCTAAATCCACCATTGTTATCAAATAAAAGGCAGGAAGATGTTTAAAAGAGAAAAAAGAAAAACTCATCCATGCAGAGTACCATGTCTTGATGTTGCAGACAAATGTGTGTAAATTTTGCAGAGGCAGTTGATACCCAAGGCATATGTCAAATTGCTATTCCATCAGAACTATATTCATAAGTGATGGTTAATCACTACTAGTTATATTTAATGATAGATTTAAAAGTTTACATTATTATCTTTAAAACAGAAATACAAAGAAATTTACAAAACAAACTAACCCAATTTTAACTAGATATAGTAAGAGTCATTCAAATATTGAATACTAATTTTGAAAGGGGAAAGTGAAATTTATCTCTAAAGCCACCTGCTTCCAATAAGACAACTCTACTAATCTCTTTATATGTAAATTATACAGATTGAAGAAAGTATAATAAGAATGATTTTTTCACAGTTCATGAGATTTAGATAAGAAAATTCTAAATTCAACTGTGTCTATTTATTTGTATCAACATTTCGAATCACATTCAGATAATCCAGATTCTTTAATTTATCTCCCCACATCAAACTTTCCGAAGAGTATAAATTCATGACATGAAGACCCAACTTGGCAAATTTGCCTGCAACTTCCCATGATAGCTCTCATTGTAAGAACAAATCTTTGAAGAGTACAAGGTATTCTCAAATTTCCCCTCTGTTCAAACCCAAAAACCTCCTCCGCATCTGCCAGAAGATCGGCAAAGAGAGGATGATTTAAGTAAGAAATAGGTATCATAAATCTGATCTGCTCCACACCCACACGCACTGGAACAAACCCACTTCGCAGAGCAGAAGAATTGTATCGCCACCATGAACAGCGCTTGCAAGCTCTTGTGAAGAGAGGACACAGTATTCTTTTGCTACGCCCAGAGCGATTACGAGCACACAAATTGCCCACCAAATGAGAGAAGATCTGCGTGACTGCACTTTCATGACGATCCATCTCTTTAACCTGTTGCAAAACCAATGACAAAATACGATAGACCTTGGCCAATTATAGCGGTTGGAGATCTGCTGGCAAAGACAGGAAGAGAAAGTTGTTGTGAGGAAGAGAGTTGACGTTGTTTATAAACTTCTACAAAGAGCTCTACTCATTTGCAGTGTAAACAGACTACCTGTCAGAAATGGTAATGTTCCCGTATGTTTTTACGTTTGGTAGTTTCGGCAATCCATTCTAACCAAATATTTGATGAACAATGCCGCACGTTTCGAATAATTAGTCTGCGTTTTGCTTAAGCAGCCGATGAATTCGGTATTCTGAATGATTTTGTACTTCTATTGCGTATTCCCATTGAGTTACAGGTGTGGAGTTTTCTTTCTTGAACACGGCCTTTTTGTTAGTTGGGGACTAAAAGTAAAATGGCTGGTATCCCGTGTTGTTTAGTGGGTCCTCTTCTCACTTTAATATGACAGTCATAGTTTAAATTCTTTTAGAAATGTTTATCTTATTTTTTAAAGAGATAAAGTGTATTTCTTGTCTTTTTATTCTTTTAAATTTATTTTCAGTTTTATTATTAAAATCCTATGACTTTATTATCTATTGCAAAACACTTGTAGTGGTTGCATCTCATATTGGATAAGACATCATTGCTTGCACCTCTATTTGCACTCACTCAATATCTAATCTATCTCACTTTACTTAGATAGCTTAATATCTAATCTATCTCACTTTACTTAGATAGTTATCTTTATTTAAATATGAAGCCTTATTTGTTCTCTTATAGGTGTATTTGTCTTTGTTTAATGTGTCTCACATGTGCATGATCATGAGCAACCCTGTTTATAGATATTGCTAGAATTCCATAAGTCAAATGATCCATTATCAAGGAAATCAAGACAACCTACTCATTCACAATTGGTTAGATCCTTATCATGTGATATCTTAATATCATACACACATGAACCAATACAATGTTAAGTAATTAATTCTCACATACATGGATCATCCCTTTCATCTCTACCAATCTATTATTGTAGGGAAATATCCCAAGGAGCCTCTCCTCCACTACCTCCTTGCCACCTACTATTGCATATACCTCATATGTCATTGCTCTCTCCACCCTTACATCCAATAAATACAACTTGGGTGAGGGCATGTGCTCTACTAATACTCTCAATATGCAGCTGTAGGTCCTATGTCATCTACTAATACAACTCCTATAGGCTCATCCTCTTTTTCATCCATCAAATCCTAGAAAGCAAAAGAAGGTCTATCAATCTCTTCCCTACTAAAATGGAGATTGTTAATGCCTCCAATAAATTTGAGGCTTTGAGCGAACACCTTTGTTAAACCCCATTTTTCGGTCAATTATTGAAGAATTATTTCAAATATTTAAACTATAGTAATTAGATGATGTTATGAAAGAAAATGATTTATTTTTAAATATTTTGAATATAAATGGTTAAATTGTGATTTTTGTTCTTCCATACACTCATGAGAATGTAAATTTAGCACTAGATTTGATTGTCAAAATGATTAATGAGATTCCATGTTTCATATTATGATTTACTAATTTAAATAAATTATTTATCAATTTGATATACATGTTTGTTTAATCTTACTAGACTAATTACCTTGATGTTTTTTATTAAATAAACATGGAAAGGCACGGGCCCCATCACATAAATTTCACCATAAACACAACAGAGAAATAAAATAGCTACAATAAAAGTTGGTCTCTAGGCTAGATCGAACTAAGACAAAACACAAACAGACAAAATAGAACACAACAAAAGAAAAATTAGCAAAGAGAATTCTCTAGTCATTTGACAAGGAGCTCATGGTCTAGACTCCAAGAAAGCAACATCCAATTATCTCTCTTTATTTTTATGCTTTTTCTTAATTTCCTATTGATTTTCCTTCAAAATTTGTTTCCTTTGCTTCTTCTTGAGCCTTGACTAACCAATAATAACCCTAAGCACTAAATTCTTCATAATTCCATTAATAATTTTAACAAGTTCATTAAAATATTTCTCCATTTTAGTCATCATGTTTTGATATAAATTTATTGTAATGGGCGGGTGAAAAAAAGATGGGAGACCAAAAAGTAGCCAATTTTTTTATTTTTTATTTAAAATCCATAATGCGTGTGCGTTATAATGCGCTCGCATTATAATGGGAGCCCGTTATAGCTCTTTAGAACAAAAAAAAAAACATTTTTCATTTTTGATTTCTATGTTTTAATGCAAACTTGTGTCTTGCAAACCCTTGAGAGCGTGCTTGCATTATTCGAGGCTAAATTATTCACCAAATTATTGCTAATTCTTCATCAAAATGCTGCCACAACATCGAGGAGGCTAGATGAGTAAGTTTTGTTTTATTTCTTGTGTGAATTTGTTACTAAATAGGTAGATTTAAGTGGTTTTTTTATGTAAATTTCTTTAATTTTCAAGAATTGATAATGCAGATCTCCTACTCCTAAAAATCCTCAAAATTCTCAATCACCTCAACACCAAATACCTGATGAAGAACAACCCCAAAAACAAACACCTTAGATAGTAATTCCTCAATATGCCCTTGGAACACAAGAAAATTTAATGGGGCAAAGTGAAAAAAAATAAAAATTTGAGGACATAATTGTAAGGTTGAAAGATCCTGCAAGTTCAACCTCACATAGAGCCACGCTTGCTCAATATCTTGAATCTATGTTAGCAAATGTAGATTCAATTAGCAAGAAAATCTCTACTTGTTTGGATAAGAGGAGAGAGTTTAGACAATTCTATGCAAATAAGTTATCTTACAAACAAGTCAAAAATTACAAAATTACAAAATTTGACTTGTGTTCCCTTTTCACAAACCCATGAACAAATCAACCTCTACACCCTACAAGCAAGAGGTTACATATCCATTGGTGCAACCACCAAGGGATAAACCATTTTTGGCAAAGGTGTTGGATGGTTTTTGACCTTCCTCCATGCAACAATAATGAGGTCCCGCAATATTTTTAAGGAAAATCTATTGCAAGTTTGTCCTCAATAAAGTGCCAAATTATTTTGATATGTGGGACTTCCAAAGTAGAGGTGGGGCGTTGGCACAAGATAGACCAAGGGCACGTCTTGACCCATAGCAACCATCAAGATGAGCACTCCCAAACCAGCCTATGAGAACGTGGTTATCCCTTTTGTTGTGAAGGAGAGTGTTGAGGTTGAGATACTACATTCCATTAGTTCCTTGACCGAGAGCATCATAGATCATGTCAATCCTACAACACAACATGAGCTAGGGGAGACTTCAAGGAGTAGGGTTCCACCCCATATTTGTCAGGCTTGCAGGTTAGCCTATGGTTATGACCCCATGGATAGTCAGAACACAAGTGTGCGAGCTACATCTGTAGCTCAACAATTGGTGATGACATATGCCCTCCTGAATGAGGATTTTTTCATTGATACTTAGGTAAATGTTAGCAAGTTTACTAAATTTAATTTATTAAATTTCATTTTTGAAACATGCAAGATAAACTAATTTAGTTTAATGATTGTAATGAAATTTCAGGGTCATAACATTCATTCAATTTTTAGCGGATCTCCACCTCCATATTACACTACGACATGTACTATCGAGGTATGTAACTAGTAGACAATTATAAATATTACATGTGAATAACATTGTTATATGAACAGTATTCTAATATCTGATTTTGGATGTTGAATAGGTTAATCTTGGAGATTTCATAGAAACACCTCCTAGTGAAGATGAAGTTCAAAGCTTCACTTAGGTAATAAAATAAAGAGTTTAACTAATGAATTGTACTTACTAGATTTTATATTTTATATTCACATCATTGATTATATTGTGTTGTGCATCTTTCAAAATCAAAGCATTACTACACATTGCATAACTAATAACTAGATGTTGATAGATGACAAAATTTCAATTACAATATATAGTTTTTTAGAAAGTCAACATAAGTAGTTATACAATTAATTCACATTGCATAACTAATAACTAGGAGCAGCAGCCAATTGCATTTTCTTTTCATGGAATTCCATGAGACCATATTTTATTGAGGCATTTTTCAAAGAGTTCACTACCTTGTCTATGCTATGGATGCTTGGGAAAAATCTATCAAAGCATAATAGTAATGTGGTAGCATAGACAAGGCAGTAAGCTTTTGAAAAAATGACTCAAAGAAATGTGGTCTCATGGTGATGTCCATGCCTCAAAGAAATGTGGTCTCTTGGTGATGGACATGACCATGAGACCACATTTCTTTGAGTCATTTTTTTCAAATAGCTTACTGCCTTGTCTATACTACCAAATTTTCCATACATGTCTACCAAAGCATTTTATCAAACCATTCACTTCCTTGCTACTATGGCTAAAAGCCTAAAACATATGCTTTCGAACAAACTATCAATGCTTGGAAAAAATATATCAAAGCATAATAGTAAGTGATAGCATAGACAAAGCAATGAGCTATTTTAAAAAATGCATCAAATAAATGTATCTCATAGTGATGGACATCACCATGAACATCACCATGAGACCACATTTCTTTGAGGCATTTTTTCAAACATCATCATGTGACCACATTTCTTTGAGGCATTTTTTTCAAACAACTCATTTCCTTGTCTATGCTACCATATTTTCCATACATGTCTACCAAATTTTTTTATAAACAATTCACTTCCTTGTTGCTATGTATAAAAGCCTAAAATGGGAACTTTCAAACAAACTATGGATGCTTGGAAAAAAATCTATCAAAGCATAATAGTAAGCAATAACATAGACAAGGAAATGAGTTGTTTGAAAAATACATCAAATAAATGTGGTCTCATGGTGATGTCCATCTACATGAGACCACATTTCTTTGAGGAATTTTTTCAAACAACTCACTACCTTGTCTATGCTACCACATTTTCCATACATGTCTACCAAAACATTTTATCAAAAAAATGACTTCCTTGTTGCTATGGCTAAAAGAATACAATAGGTGCTTTCAAACAAACTATGGATGCTTGGAAAAAATCTATCAAACCATAATAGTAAGCAATAACATAGACAAGGAAATGAGTTGTTTGAAAAAATGCCTCAAAGAAATGTGGTCTCATGATGTGGTCTCTCACCATGAGACCACATCATGAGACCACATTTCTTTGAGGCATTTTTCAAACAACTTATTTCCTTTTCTATGCTACCACATTTTCCATACATGTCTACCAAAGAATTTTATCAAATATTTCTCTCAAAAAATTTCAAATAGTTCACTATCTTGTCTATGCTACCACATTTTTCATACATATCTACCAAAGTACTCAAAATTGTGTTGGATATCTCATACATTATAATCCATGACCTGCATCACTATTCTAGTTTCATAATTGAATAATGTTGTTTTATTTTTAGATGGTGTAATCAAAGACACCTCCTAATGTTCATATGGAAATGGAGCATGGTGTGTCTTTTGCAATTGATAGCTCTATGCCTTTGATGGGGGTATGAGGCAGATTAGTAAATTTCAAATTACATTTGTTGTTATAGTTGTTTATTATTAAAAAACCAAATAATTATTGATTTGAAGCTTAATTTGTATCTGGATGGTTTCTATAGGACATTACAATGCCACAACCTGATCTTGCTACTGTGGAAAATGAGGAGAGAGATCATTTGGCAGTGACAAGTTATTAATTTGTTAAATATGGGCAGGTGCAAAAATTTGGGGGGCCAAAAAATAGCCAAATTTTTAAATAAAATTTGAAACTTCATCATAACACTAGCACATTATAATGCGCTTGTGTTATAGCTTCACTGTACCAAGCCTAAGGCTCGGTCACATTGAGCCTAATGCAAGCGTGTTATAATGTGATCACGTTATAAGTGTTTATAACAAAAAAGAAGAAGCATTCTTCATTTTTCATTTCTACGTTTTTATCCAAGCCCATAGCCTTCAAACCCTCAAAAGTGCGCTCACGTTTTGGAGACAAAATTCTTCACCAAATCATTGCTAATTCTTCACCAAAATTCCACCACGATGTTGGGGAAGTGCTACGAGTAGGGTAAGTGCACCAAGATGGTTCCCAAAAAGGGGACTTAAGTGGACACCTTTTTTTTGAAATAAGAAAATACTGAACTTGGACGTGAAATTGAGGATAGTTACACTCAAAATTTTGAGATGGAACAAAAGCAAGGATAAAAGTGCTCTGAGTCTACTTTCTAAAATACCAATTTATTTTTAAAATGGTTGAGATTAAGGGGTTCAAACGAGGGACGTACATAAATTGGTGTTGTTTTTGTTAGAAAAACATAACAGAGCAACTCTTGTACGACCCTAGCACGGTGTACTTTTTTTTAGTATTTTAAAAATTGCTACGGTCAGAAGTTAGCTAACAGTATGTAGTTGTTGCATGATTTTTCTGATAATTTTTTAATGAATATTTGATTTTACTAATTTTCGAAGTGGACACTTCTTGAAAATTAGAATTTTGGTTATGCTACCCCTAAAAACTTTGGAAAATAATTGAATTTAAAGAAAAAAAAATTGTAGAATGGAGTCTAGTTTCTAAAAATGTAATTTATTTGAAATTTCGATGAGCGGTTAATTTATAACGAAAAAAATACCAAACACTACTTTTTGGCAAAAAAGAGACATACAAACAAAAGAAATTATGGATGAAAGGCTTAACATTGTTAGAAAGTGAAAAAAATTACATCGTTTGATAGCTAAGAGAGAATGTAACATTACCCAGATGTTCAATTTTTTTGATATTGAACCACGTGCAATCTTGACGGTGAGCATGAACTCGATTATGTGAAATATTGTAGAATTTCCAAAATCATGTCTTTGGTCATTAGGAACGCCCTCCAAGCCTTTGGATCGGTATTCCAAGGCAAATACCAATCATAAAGCTTGGGGATTCCCAAAGCAAGATATAACGTGAGGACGTTATATCTCAGTTTTGACATGGTTTTTTTCTTCTACAGAAAACATGTCAACCAAGACATAATGTGAGCGCGTTATAACATGCTCATTATATGTCTTCCTTTATGTTAAATGCCACTCTATTGAATGTATGTTGATATATTTTTATGTTTGTGTGTATGCATGTATGCATGCTTGTATGTATGTATGTCTGTATGTAATAATGCATGTATATTGTATGTATGCCTATATGTATGTAAGATTGTATCAACACATGTATGTATGTATGCTTGTATGGATGTAGGATTGTATGTACATATGTATTATTCTTGTATGTATGGGTAAACCCATAATAGTGGTGTACAATTTTGATGAGGAAGGAAATTTGTTAAAATGCTCACACATTCAAAATTTCATGATTTTAAGGGTTCGTTCGAACTAGGGGGGTCACACAAACCCAAAAGAGGGGTTCGGTTGAACCCCTAGTTCAAGCAAACCCCCTTTTGCATGGTGGGTTTGTTCGAACCCTATGATTTCACATTCCCTCATGGAAAATTCAAAAAAAAAGGGGGGTTCGAGCGAACCCCCCTTCACCCTCTTGAGCGGATCCCCCTTCACCCTTTTGAGTGAACCCCCCTTCACCCTTTCGAGCAAAGGGGGGTTCGCTCGAACCCCCCTTTTTTTCCCTTCTCCCCCTCTTCCACCAAATTTTAGCAGATTTCTGCCCTTCGAAGCTCGGGTTGAGGATGAAAATGGAGGAGACTTCACAAAATCAACTGGAAGATGGTAGTCCTTAGAATGAGCTATCCAACGAATTAAATTTTAATATGTTTTGGTTTTATTATGTATGTGTTTTTTTAGTTTTATTAAACATAGGTTTTTCACCGAAAATCAAGCTCTCTATTTTGCACATGTGGAAAAATATCAGATTATCAAAATAAAATTTTTAAAAATACATTGAGGCTGGGCATTGATGTCCTTGATCCATTAAAAAAACTAAAATTGAATTTTGATTCATACAAAAATTTTTATGTTGTATATAGTCTGCCTATGTCTGAATCGCAATTGGTTTGACTTTAAAACTTGATTAAGGAAAAAATATTCAATAAAAAACTATGAGACCAAATGAATGTGCTAGATATCATATTTACAAATCTAAATTCGAGAAAATTAGAATTTTATCCTTCATACAAAAAAAGTTATGTTGTATACGGTGAGCGTCACTTTTGAAAATGTTGTTTTCTAAAAAAAACCAGTTTTTGTGGAAGATGGAAAAAAAAGTGCAATTTGATTCCAAAAATTTTGAAAAAAATATTTTTATAATCTACAGACAAAATGTGATGAGACTCTAGTTTGCATCATCTTCAAATTCCTCATGATTTAGCTGCTATAGGTTCCCGAATATGAAGATTTAGTTAAAAATAATAATTGCAGTGTCCAGTTTGGCCAAAAATTGTAAACCACTATTGTGGGATCACCCGTATGTGAGTATGTATGTATTTGCATATGTCTTTAGAGGGAGGGAGAATTTTGAGAGAGAGAGAGAGAGAGAGAGAGAGAGTCTGGAGAGAGGGAGAGGGGGTGGAAGTGAGAGTTTAAGAGAGAGGGAGTGGTAGAGAAGGGGTTGGAGTGAGAGGGACTTAGCTAGGTAGGGTGGGAGGGATAGATGGAGGGAGATAGAGAGAGTGGGGGGTGGGAGAGAGATAATTGAGAGAGAGGGAGAGACAGAGGGGGGAGAGAGATAGAGAGAAAGAAAGAGTTATGTAGATAGTGTGCCAAAGGGAGAGACTTGAGAGTGTCAGGGAGGAGAGAGAGATGGCGAGAAAGAGAGAGTTATGTAGGTAGGGTGCCAAAGGGAGAGACTTGAGAGATAGGTAGTGAAAGGGAGTGCAAGAGAGAGGGAGTGAGAGAGAGAGTGTGTGAGTGAGAAACATGAGAGAGGGAGAGGGTGTGTGAGGGAGTGACCTAATAGAGGTAGAGAAAGAGGGGGGTGGAGTGAGAGGGACTTATCTAGGCAGGGTGGGAGAGATAGATAGAGAGAGATATAAAGTTACCTAGGTAGGTTGCCACAGGGAGAGACCTGAGAGAGAGAGGGGGTGGGAGGGAGAGACATGAGAGAGGGAGAGAGAGGGAGTGGGAGAGAGTGGGAGGGACATAGAGAGAAATGGATAGAGGGAGCGAGAGAGGGTGGTAAGGATTGATTGAACGAGAGGTACGCAGAAAGAGGGAGAGGGTAGATAGAAACAATTAGAGAGGGTAGGAGAGAAGGAGGGAGAGAGAGGTGAGATGTATAGATGGAGAGAAAGTGATAGGGGTTGAGGGTATAGAGTTGAGGGATTAGGGTGGAGGACCTATAGGGTTGATGGTTTCTAGGGTATTAGGGTTTAAGGGTTGAGGGTTGAGGGATTAGGATCGATGGTAGAGGGTATTGGGTTGAGGGTATAGGGTAGAAGTTTTAAGGGTTTAGGGTTGAGAAGAGATAGGAGTACAAAGAATATTATGCAGATAAACTATCCTACACACAAGTCAAAAGTGAAAAAATTACAAAATTTGACTTGTGTTCACTTTTCACTAACCCATGAACAAATCAATTTCTACACCCTACAAGAAAGAGGTTTCCTATCCATTGGCATGACCACCAAGGGACAAAGGACCATTTTTGGTAGAGGTTGTAGATGGTTTTGAACGTCCTCCATGCAACAATAATGAGGTCTCACAATATTTCTTGAGGAAACTCTACTGCAAGTTTGTCCTCAACAAAATCCCCAACTATTTTGATATGTGAAACTTCCAAGGTAGAGGTAGTGGGTCCACACAGGATAGACCAAGAGCACATCTTGATCCTTAATGGCTAGTGAGATGAGCACTCACTAGATCAGCTTATGAGCACATGGCTATCCC
Organism: Sequoiadendron giganteum; assembly: GCA_007115665.2. Taxonomy (NCBI): domain Eukaryota; kingdom Viridiplantae; phylum Streptophyta; class Pinopsida; order Cupressales; family Cupressaceae; genus Sequoiadendron; species Sequoiadendron giganteum. The sequence goes on from CM021102.1 coordinate 350,064,101, forward strand.
TTCCATTATGAAGGAGAGTGTTGAGGTCGAGACTCTACAATCTATTAGTTCTTTGACCTAGAGTATCATAGAGCATGCGAGTCCTACAATACAATGTGAGCCAAGGGAGACTTCAAGGGGTAGGGCTCCACCCCATATTTTTTAGGCTTGTGGATCGACCTATGGTTATGACCCCACAGATAGTCAAGAGGTAGGTGTGCAGGCTACGTTTATAGCTGACCAGCTGGCGATGACATATGCCATCTTGAATGAGGCTTTCGACCTTGATACTCAAGTAAATGTTAGCAAGTTCATTGAACTTAATTTATTAAATTTCATATTTGAAATGGAAGATTAACTAATTTAGTTTAATGATTGTAATAAAATTTCAGGGTCATAGTGTTCATACTATTTTCACCAGTCCTCAACCTTCATATTACTCCATGACATGTACTGTCGAGGTATGTAGCTAGTAAAAATTTATAAATATTACATGTGAATTTAGCATTGTTATATGTTCATGGTATTCTAATATCTGATTTTGGATGTTGAATAGGTTAATCTTGGAGATTTCACGGCAACACCTCCCAGTGGTGGTGGAGTTCAAACCTTCACTCAGGTAATAGAATAAAGAGTTTAACAAATGAATTGTACTTAATAGATTTATGTAGTTTATATTCATATTTTTAATTATATTACATTGCACATCTTTCGAAATTAAAGTATTACTTCATATTGCATAACTAATAACTAGATGTTGATAGATGAAAAAATTTCAATTACAATATAGTTTTTTAGAAAGTCAACATAAGCAGTGATGCAATTACTTCACATAGCATAGCTAATAACTAGGAGTAACCACCAATTGCATTTTCTTGTCACGAAATTCCATGAGACCACATTTTATTGAGGCATTTTTTCAAATAGTTCACTGCCTTGTCTATGCTATGGATTCTTGGAAAAAATCTATCAAAGCATAATAGTAAGCAATAGCATAGACAAGGCAATGAGTTGTTTGAAAAAATTGCTCAAAGAAATGTGGTCATCCATCATGCCATGAGACCACCTTTCTTTGAGCCATTTTTTCAAACATCTCACCATCTTTTCTATGCTACCACATTTTCCATACATGTCTACCAAAGCATTTGATCAAAGAGTTCACTGCCTTGCTACTATGGCTAAAAGCCTAAACAGGTGCTTTCCAACAAACTATGGATGCTTGGAGAAAATCTATCAAAGCATAATAGTAAGCAATAGCATAGACAAGGCAATGAGTTGTTTGAAAAAAATGCCTCGAAAAAATATTCTCATGCTAATGGAATACCATTCCATCACCATGAGACCACATTTCTTTGAGGCATTTTTTTAAATATCTCATTGCCTTAAGAATAGATAATCCTATTTAATCAAATCTGATCATTTTAAGGTCTTGAATTTAATCCCCAAATCTAATCCCATCCTCCATCTTCATCCTTAGGTCCTACTCTTCCAATCCCCAACTTTTTTTCTAATCCATCATCCTAATTTCCCTCCTCGACCAAAATCAATACCAATCTTTATTCCAATCAATACTCCACTGTGTCTAACCATATAATCTATCCTTCATCCAACCTAATCTATTCTAATCCAACTTCATCCATTCCAACCAACCCCAACCATATCGATGATGATGAGGATATCCTTTTTGACCAACTCAAATATAATCCCAATGATGACAATGAGAGCATTATGGATCACCTTAAATCCATTTTCAATAGATAGAATGCTCCAATTTTTCACCAATTTCCCATCCAAAGCTACCCTCAAGTCCCATCCATATCATCCCCATCCACCACCACTAATTTTATCCTCACCTACTACTTCCATAATTATAAGGATGCCACGTTTAGATGTCTCCTTGGCATCATTGCTAAGCTTCCATCCTCCCTACCTTCATCCAATCCTAAACCATCTCCTCTTGCTTATCCTTCCCATTCCTTTGACAATGGAAACCAAGACTTTAGCCAAAATTCCCCTCCAAATCCTTTTCAAGGTCCTCATCCTCATCCTCAATTTAAAAATCCATGGAAGCTTCCACCTCTTATTCTACTTGTTCATATCCCACATCCTTAAAATCCACATCACCCCACTATTACCAAGAAAATTCATCCCATGTCTCTCATAATAACTTCCTCCAAGGACTATTTGCAAAGGTGGTTGTTTCCTCATGCAAAAACAAACCAGTGCAATCTTCCCATATCATGCATCCACCTTCATCACCCCCACACCAAGATAAATCCTAATACCCTAAATCTTAAATGAATCTCCTATCAATCCATCTGTCCAGGTTGAAGAGTCTATAAAACCTTCCTCCTTCATCACACCATCTATATCAAATGAATTATTTCCATATCCTAATCCAAATCATTCTAACATAGATTCCCCTCCATATAAAGATCAAGGAAACCTAGGTTCTCCTCCATCATATGATCCGATTTCCAATCAAGAACAACATATCCCTTCCATCTCATCTAATGATATCTTTCCATCTCAAGAGAAAGATATACCTTCATCCCCCTCTCACAATCCCCTCTCCCCCACTTCATCTAATGACATCCTTTTGTATCTAGATCAAAGTACCTCTTCCACTCCATTGTATTCCATCACCATGAGACCATATTTTGAGGCATTTTTCAAACAGTTCACTGCCCTACTACTATGGATAAAAGCCTAAAATAGGTGCTTTGAACAAGCTATGGATAGGGAAAATAGTAAGCATAATAGTAAGAAATATATAGTTCAATAAGTACTCAAAATTTTGTTGATTATCTCATACATCATAAGCCATACCATGCATCACTATTCTAGTTTTTGTGATTGAATAATTTATTGTTTTATTTTCAGATTATGGAAGCAAAAACACCTACCTATGTTGATAGGGGAATGGATCATGGTGTATCTTCTGCAATAGATAGCTGGATGGCTCTCACGGGGGTTTGAGGCAGATTAGTAAATTTCAAATTACTTTTTTTGCTATAGCTATTTATTATTGAAAAATCAAATAATCATTGATTTTTAGTTTTTAATTTCTATTTGGATGGTTTCTATAAGACTTTGGTACACCAAAGCCTAAGCATGCAAATATTTCGCTTGAGGATAGAGATCATTTGGTGGGGGTAAGTGTTTATTTTATTAAATATATCATTTTTTATAATGTAAGTTCTATATATTAATGCCTTTATTGTTATTGTAATCATTGAAGCTTGATTAGGAACTAAATAGGAGGAGCAACCCTCAAATTCAAATTAAATGAGTTTCTTATGCATAGCCATCCACCCGACCAACAAAGGCCATCTGTAAGTTTCCTTCACCTGGAGGGAAATAACTTTTGATTGTGGTCCTTTGTTGTATGCCTATATGGTATTTTTGGACATATTTTGTATTGCATATACTTGACATTATATGCATATATGACATTCTTGTAAGCGTATATGGCTATTTGGTTAATACAAATATTTTTTTATTGATGGTGTCTATATTTGCATTATAAACTCACACTTCAATAGATATTTGTTGATGGTTTACTTCACATATTTAAAATCCAAGTGTTTTCCATGCACTCTTCTTTTCTATAATTGTAAATATATAATAAATTTTGAACATTATTCTCATGTAAGATTATTGAACATTAAATCAATCATATGCATATAGTAATGATTCATGCTTCATGTGCTTCATAGAGGAAATTCATGCTTCATGCTTCATGTTTTATATCAATGAGAAAGACATCTACCATTCCACGTGTATGCTTCATGCTTCATGTATTACATAGATAAAGAAAACATCATAAAACTATTGCCAAAAGAAAATGGAAAGTAACAACTAAGTCTCACAAAAGAAAACTCAAGGCATGCAAGTCTTATTAAAGATCATAAGGGCATTGGGTTATTGGAGATTAAAAGACCATGAATCAGCCTTCTCAACAACAAACTTCATAGATATTCATCATATTTCTAAACATGACTTCAAACCTAATAATTATATGAATGCAAATTTAAAAGTTAAAATTACATGCTTACAATAGTCAATAAACAACTTCAAGAGACATGCATGAAATAAATAAAACCAACTGAAATTTCAAGAATTTCCTTTTCCCCAAGCATATCTAGATGAAAAGTTGCAAATAAATCAATTTAGGTTCTCACAAATAGTGATGATATGAATTTGGTTGTGACTTTTCAAAAGCGAAAAGTTGTGACCCTTTGAATAGTAAAGACTATGACCCTTTTATAACGAAGTGCAGTGACCATGCCTAGCGTTGATGTGCCCACCTAGACATGTTGGCACTAACTGTTTGGCCCCACAAAGAACAAAATAAAAAGTAGTCTACCTTGCAACTTTACACTATATGCATCTAACATTTTTTGGGGAATCAAAAAACCATTCACCATGGGAAAATAACATGGAGCTATCAAAAAATGAGAGAGGTTGTTATAAAGGGGCCTTGCATGATCTCGTAGCCTCAAAAAAAATGTTTCTAAGTGCCACGGTTTTTGAGCAATCGCTCATCAAATTTTTTTGCCCCTTTGCACTTTGGTCTCTTAAGAGACTTCACCAGTACAATGTACCTCAGACTGTTCCAAGATGTTTGGGTACAAAACATGACCTTTTCCTAGCATTAACCCACCCATCCAGACGTGTTGGAATAATCAGTTTGTTTGTAGGATTTGAATAGAATGAAAGTTACACCACTTTTTATTTTTACACTACATGCAACTAACCCGTTTTCCATCAACTAAAAACTCTTCACCATGGGCAAACGACTTGGAGATATCAAAAAGTGAGAGAAATTATTGTAGAGAGGCCCTACATGATCCCATATGCTCAGAATTTGTTTTTCTAAGTACCACAGTTTCCAAGAAATCACTCGTCAAAGTTTTCTACCCCTTTGCACTTTGGTCTCTTAAGAGACTTCATTGGTACAGTATAGCTCAGATTGTTCCAAAATGTTTGGGTGTGAAACAAGACCTTTCCTAGTATAAACCCACCCATTTGGATATGTTTAAATAGTTGGTTTGGTTGTATGATGAACAAAATGAAATTTATACCACTTTGTAGCTTTACACTACATGCAACTAACTTGTTTTCCATCAATTGAAAACTCTTCACCATGGGAAAACAACTTGGATCTATCAAAAATTGAGAGAGGTTATTGTAGAGTGGCCATATGTGATCATGTAGCCTCATAAAAAATGTTTCTAAGTGCCATGGTTTCTAAGTAACCACTTGTCAAATTTTTTTTCCACTTTGCACTTTGATCTTTTAAGAGACTTCATTGCTACAATGTAGCTCAAACTGTTTCAACATGTTTGGGTGCAAAACAAGACCTTTCCTAGCATAAAACCACCCATTTAGATGTGTTGGAATAATCCGTTTGGTCGTATGATGAACATAACAAAAGTTACACGACTTTACAACTTTACACTACATGCAATTGACCCGTTTTCCATCAACTAAAAACTCTTCACCAAGGGCACACAACTTGAAGCTATCAAAAATTGAGAGGGATTATTATAAATGGGCCCTACATGATCCTGTAGCCTCGAATGAAATTTTTCTAAGTGCCATGGTTTCTGATTAATCACCCGTCAAAGTTTGTTGTACCTTTGCACTTTGGTCTCTTAAGAGACTTCATTGGTACAATGTAACTCAAACTATTTCGACATGATTAGGTGTGAAATAAGACCTTTCCTAGTATAAACCCACCCATCCAGATGTGTTGGAGTAGTTGGTTCTTTTGTACAACAAACAAAATGAAAGTTACACCAATTTACAACTTTACACTACATGCAACTAACCCATTTTCCATCAGTTGAAAACTCTTCACCATAGGCAAATGACTTGGAGCTATCAAATATTGAGAGAGTTTATTGTAGATGGGCCCTACATGATCCTGTATCCTTAGAAGAAATGTTTTAAAGTGCCATGGTTTTTGAGTAATCACTTGTTGAAGTTTTCTGCCCCTTTGCACTTTGGTCTCTTAAGAGACTTTGAACCAATATAATGTACCTCAGACTGCTTCGACATGTTTGGGTGCAAAACAAGACATTTCCTAGCATAAACCCACTCATCTAGATGTGTTGGAATAGTTGGTTTGGTCGTATGATTAATATAATGAAAGCTACACCACTTTGCAACTTTACACTACATGCAATTGACCCATTTTCCATCAACTGAAAACTCTTCACCATGGGAAAATGACTTGGAGCTATAAAAAATTGAAAGAAATTATTGTAGATGGGTCCTACATGATCCCGTAGCCTTAGACAAAATGTTTCTAAGTGCCATAGCTTCTGAGTAATCGCTTATCGAAGTTTGCTGCCTCTTTGCACTTTGGTCTCTTAAGAGACTTCGCCGGTACAATGTACTTTAGACTATTTCGACATGTTTGGGAGTATAAAAGGACCTTTCCTAACATAAACCCACCCATACATATGCGTTGGAAGAGTTGGTTTGGTCGGACGATGAACAAAATGAAAGTTACACCACCTTGCAACTTTACACTACATGCATTTGACCCATTTCCTATCAAATGAAAACTAACCTCAAAGTATTTTTAGAGAAGACTAACCTCCTTTCATTGACAATAAAATATTCTTATCTTTTAATTCCTTTTCTAAGTGGTTAATTTTAGTCTTTAGTTATTTTTCTTCAATTTCAACACTTCCAACTATTGCTTTTGCAGTTGCAACATGACCACCCACACATTTTTCATCATATCTACTGTTGTTACCTATTAACACCCCCTAGTATTCCTTTTCATGATCTTCTAGCTTCTTTTTCATATCTTTTACTTTGAGCTTTAGATCATCTGCTCTGTCATCAACACTTCTTCCTTATCATCTATTTCCAGTTGTATTTTCTCTATGGAAGTCTTAAGTTCAAGAATCTTTGACTTCATTTGTTCAAATCCACCATGTAATTCATAATTATAAGACCTTGAAAAGATCCAAAGGTCGTAGATAAAGAAAAAATCATAAAACTATTGACAAAAGAAAATGGAAAGTAACAACTAAGTCTCACAAATAAAAACTCAAGGCACACAAGTCTTATTAAAGATCATAAGGGAATTGGATTATTGGAGATTAAGAGACCATGAATCAACCTTCCCAACAAAAAACTTCATAGTTAAGGCCATCTGAAGTAATAGAATGGTCTACTAAATTATAGGATAGATGCAAGAAGGATGAAAATAATCTAGGGCATGCTGGTAGATCATGTTAATACTTCATATGCATGTAACCTAATGCACCAAAGGTGCTATTGCTAGTATGTTGTCTTTCCCTTAAATAAATCTAAACCTAAGGGCTCTCTAAATAAAATTTAAGTTCTCCATGGAAGTCTTAAGTTCAAGAATCTTTGACTTCATTTGTTCAAATCCACCTATAACATCATCTCTCACTTTCTTTGCCTACACAAATTCTTACCAAATATAAAACCTCTTGAGGTTTTCCACTTCTCCATTGCCATTTGGCCTTTCCACATACTACACATGCACCTTCCCTGAAACTTCTCGAGAGAAAGAAGAATCTCTTTGAATTCAAAACATTATCTATCTCATTCACTTTGGTCTGCTTCTTTTCAAGTGTTTGTAGAGTAGATTCCTTTTTTTAATTTCATACAATCTAGTACTTTCTATCTCTAGTTTCACATTGTCATTTTCCCATTGCACATACTACACACACACCTTCCTCAACTTCTCAAGAGTAGATTCCTTCTTTCATTTCATGCATTCTACTACTTGTACCTATAGTTATGCATTGTCATTTGCCCATTTCCTAGTTATGAAGGGTGGTTAAGGCTATTTGGATATGAGGTGGATGATCTCACAATAGTGGTTTACAATTTTTGGCCAAACTGGACACTGAAATTATTATTTTTACCTAAATATTCAAATTTGGGCACCTATAGCGACTAAACCGTGAGGAATTTGAAGATGATGCAAACTAGAGTCTCGTCACATTTTGTCTATAGATTCTAAAAATATTTTTTTCAATTTTTTTTGGAATCAGATTGCACTTATTTTTCCATCTCCCACAAAATCTTTTTTTTTTTAGAAAACAACAATTTAAAAAGTGATGCACACTGTATAACACATAAATTTTTTTCCATGAAGAATAAAATTATAATTCTTTTGAATTTAGATTTGTAACTCCGATATCTAGTGCTTCCACTTGGTTAGATAGTTTTTTATTGAATATTTTTTCTTTAATCAAGTTTCAAAGTCAAACCAATTACAATTCAGACATAGCACGACCGTATAACGCGTAACTTTTTTTGTATATATTGAAATTCAATTTTTTTTTGTTGGATCAAGGACTTCAATATTTGGTGCACTCCTATTTTTCAATTTTTTTGTGATAATCTGCTATTTTTCCACATGTGCAGAACAAAGACCTTCATTTTCGATGAAAAACCTATGTTCAATAAAACTAAAAAAACAAATACATAATAAAACCAAAACATATTAAAATTATATTCATTGGATAGCTCATTTTGAGGACTACCTGATTCTAGTTGGGTTTGTGAAGTTTCCTCCATTTTTATCCTCAACCCAAGCTCCAAAGTGCCAAAATTTAGGTATTTTTTTGTGTCTCAGGGGTGGGATGAGGGATAAGGGGGTTTCATACGAACCCCTAGGGGTTCGCTCGAACACTGGTTTGAGCGAACCCCTTCAAAGAGGTTCGTTCGAACCCCTTTCCAATGCATTTTTTTTAAATTTTTTTGACGGCAAAGATTCAAAGAGGTTTGGTCGAACCTTGGATCGGTCAGACCAGTAGGTTCGTACAAACCCCCAAAATCACATTTTTTGCCTTTGGGTCATTTTTTGTGAGTTTTCCTTTCTCACCTGAATTGTAAACCACTATTGTGGGATCACCCAAGTATTGAGATATGAGGAGAGGGGATATATTGTTGAGGGATATGTGAGATTTACTCTCAATGGATCCATCTTAAGGTAAATAAGCCTAATCCTCACAAGCAGTATACAAGCAAGGAAAATAAGCCCAATGCTAATAAGAAAGGTTGGATTAAATGTACCTGTATTAGGTTAGTGTTTCAATGTAGACGATTCAAAGACATAATAAAAGATTAAGTTTTGTCAAGCCAACATATACATATTAAGCCTTGGTAGAGATCACACATACCTAGAGTCTGGCATATGTAACTTCACTTGCATCTTTTTGGAATTGAATTCAACCCAATGATGCTTGTGGAATTCTTTATAGAATTTCCATGTAGCTTTAGTTGATGTGAAATTCACAAATGCATAGCCTGAATTACATCCATTTCTACAAACCAAAATCAATTTGATCTAGTTATTAGTTGAAAGCTTTTAAAACTCAATTATTTAACTATAATTAACAATGAAAAGTGATTATCTAATATTTTAATCTACTTGAAATCTATAGGAAAGTAAACAAAATCATTTTTCGAGAGGGGCTTATCCCCCTCCATGATGTTCTAGTTGCACTACATGCAGTGATTATCCAACATTTTAGAATCATATCTAGACCACAAACAAATAAAAACATGATAATTATCATCATTAACTTCTGAAATGAAGTTTTCAAATTAGGTAAAGAGAAATAGCTAAACACAATATTTCCACTTTCTACAACTTTAGGTGATACAAAATGACATGATAAGACTAAGATAAGGGGCAGTTACTTGTATTTATTGGGAGTAAACCTATAAAAGGTTTTGGGTTGAGATCAGCTTCGCTCAGAGCTAGGGAAACGACAATAAGAGTTACCTCTGTTATGGTTTTTTGCCATAGTCTGACTATCATGGTGCATGTGTTGATTATTGTTGCTATAATTTGTAGCTTGCCAAATACCACAAATGACTCTTGTCACTATTAAATTCTTCCCACTACGGGAGGACTAAACACTAATGGAAAATAGTTATTTGTATCGCAATCAAGCCTAGCATACATGTATGAGAAATTGCAACTCCCTTGGCATACATGTATGAGAAATGTGGTAGCATGGACAAGGCATGTGAATTGTTTGACAAAATGCATCAAAGAGATATGCCAAGGATTGGAATGATTACAGGATATGCATTGACAAGGTAGTGAGTTGTTTGAAAAAATGCCTCAAAGAAATGTACATCACTAGGAGACCTCATTTCTTTGAGGCATTTTTTCAAACAACTCACTACCTTGTCTATGCTACCGCATTGACGATATCACACAGAAACATGAAACATGAGAGATGGGTTCATGTGAAGAACATGGGTCAATGAGTTTGACTCGAAAATCACACAATTGAATCCTAATAACAATATCATAATTTGACATGCTCTGAAAATACCTCCTCTTATCAAATGCCATACACACCAATTGCTGACTTAAAAATTTGAAATTTTGATTTTCACTCTTGATATTTATGGACTCATTATTTGTCCCAACAATACAAATTTGACCTCTCCTTATGACCTTATTCTAGAGATTCAACATGCATTCAATCCTACATGATCAGGAGAATTATTATTATTATTCTCTATCACATTTCTTCTTTACCTGAAATCTACCTCTAAATTATATTCTCCTTCCAAAAACCTCTTCTAATAAATACCATGATTCCCTTTTATATTTTAGGCCTTATTAATTTCAAACAGTTTCAAGATCTGCTAGTTACATGAACTAAATCACTAGGGAAATGAAAAATATTGTAACAAAGGAGAAGTTTTGCAAATGACCAATTCAAACAAGAAATTCAACATAGCCTAGTGGTTTTCGAGAGTTCACAAATATCCAATCTAGATAAAAATCCTTGCAAGGTTATTTGATAGGTTCAATTAGAAAAACCCACACTCCATACCTAGTGATGTTATGCTTAACCTCCATCCTTCTTTTTGTTGCTTATCGAACTACCTAAATATTTTGATTGATGCACTTGTCTGGTTTAGTAGCATTTTCGAACTGAATATTTTCCGGCCGGCTATTCTCGATGCAGTACTTCCAATCCACGCTAATTTCGCTGTATTTGTGTGTGGTAGGACAAGCACTCTGTCAAACGTACAAAGGCTTTCACAATGTACGACAAGGATTGATTTGATTGTTGATTATTTATGACCTACCTATTTGAAATGTGATACACATGCATATAAATAACAGCTGTATAAAATCGACTGGTTATTGACCACAATACATCCTCTTATTTAAAATATCTTAGCAAATACTGACATATCTTCTATCAAATACTAAGATTGGGAAATACATCAGCTGTTGAAGATCTGTCCTTATGAAGTATGCAGACATCTGTTCAATTCCAAACTGTCAAATAACTCATACTGTGCAGAACTTCAAGCTGGTGATGACAGACCATGTGCAGTCAATTTTTCATGACCTGTGGAGGGATATGAAGTCAATTCCCATGTGATATCAATTATTGTCAGAGTCTGCATCTGAAAACAAAAAACGTAATCTATGTTCCTGTTCAATGAACTTAAACTGCAGTCATTACATGTCCAATGGTAATATAAAAATATGTAAATTAAACAGAATAAATAGAACCAGAAGAGAGACTCAATAGTCAACACTGATTGCAAATAATAATTGTTTTATAGTTTTTTTAAGTACCTGTGAGATAACAACTAACTGCCAGTGTTTATTAAAAACTAAATTAAATTACCTACTTAAAGATATTATTATGCGTAGTTTACAACCTAAATTTGACTGTATTTTACAGCCCAAACGCCATAAAATGACCACTCTCAATTTCCATGGCCATTCATAGCCATTGAAGCAGTGACTTTGTAGGTGTTTTTCCGCATACATTTTCATCGGAGTAAAAACTTTGCTAGTACAAAATTATGAATTCAAAGATTATTTAATTTTATTTTTTTATGATCTTAAATTTGTCATCTAAATTATACAAGGACATGAAGTCTCTTTTTAAATTATTTTAACTAAACTATTCTTCTATTAGTCTAGCTCATATTGGAGCCAACTTTAATATTATCCATCTTTGCATCATATATATATATTCCTATATTTCTTAAATTTAGATGTAATTTTCACTCATTCTAAGTTAATAGTTTTATCTAATTAGTTATTATCAATTGATTTGTATGTCAAAATACATATATTGAGTGCTTAGGGTTGTGTATTTAAAGACAATTTCTTAGACATAGAAATCATACAAGGATCATATCAAAAGATCATCAAATTAAATTAGATCACGATATTTGAAGAGATTTACAAACATTAACATTTTACATCGACAAATATTACGCTACATATTTTTAGTATTCTCTACCTTGTAATTTTGACAACAAGGTTTGATTGAGAACCAAAGAATTTTAATATATTCGTCTCTTACAACAAATTGCAACGACATTTTGAAGTGCCACATTGTTTAAAAAGTGGGTATATATTTAACTAAAAAAATAGGATTGTGCAAATGGGGACACAATTACTCCACTCAGATTAACTCAAGGACATGATTTAGTCTCAAACATTAAAGATATAAAGACTAATTAATCTGTACAATAAGCATGCTAATCCACTATCTTTAACATCTCCTAGATGCAATGAGTGTGAGTGGACCATTCATACTCATAGAGATGGGTTCATATGAACTTCTACTCATAAAAAATGTTTGATTTGAAAACCACACAGTTGAATTGTGATAACAATATCATAATTTGATTGTGAAAATACCTTCTACTCATCAAACACCATATACACCAATTGTTAACTTAAAAAATTGAAAATTTGATTTTCACCCTGGTATTTACGGGCTCATTATTTGTCCCAACAATTCATTTGATATAATTTTGAGCTTATTTCAAATCATTTGCAGCACTATGTTGTAATATTATATCACAGTAACTTTTACATTTCACAAAGAGAATAACAATCCATGCTTATAGCGTTACCTTTGGGTGGAAAGGAACCACATCCTCAACTTTTTGTCCACACAGAAACCACTTATGAAAACTACGATATACAAATTCTCATCCACCTCAACAGTGCATGTGATTCTTTCACTACAAGAAACTGAGAAACAGAAATGCAGTCTATGTACAGCTCTTAAGAATCGCTCTCATTGTGAGAAGAAATTTTTGAAGAGTACAAGGTATTCTCAAACTTCCCCTCTGTTCAAACCCAAAAGTCTCCTCCGCATCTGCCAGAAGATCGGCAAAGAGAGGATGGTTTAAGCAAGAAATAGGTATCATAAACTTGGTCTGCTCCATACCCACGCGCACTGCCACACATCCTCTGCGTGTAGATTTGGGTTCAGCCATGGAACAACTGCAACGCTTCAGAGGAAATGATAATAAGCATTTTATTTGTCCATCATACCTCTCGCAGGCGCAGCGAGCTCCAGTACACAGTTTGTCCGCCCAAGAAGAGAAGATCGCCATAACCCTAAATGCTTGTACGCCCAGAAAAACCTGAAGTGGAAGTTGGGCGTTGTGTTTATAGAACGATAGAAAGAATTGTGTGAGTTTCAGTGTAAACGTGTTCCAGTTAGAGATGGCCATGTGATGCGCCTCATCTTTTCTCGGTGTAATCAATTTCCGTGCTTTACGTACGATATGGAAACTTCAGCGAAACCAGCGGCACGTTCCGAATAAGTTCACAGGATTGCCTAAACAGACAGCCGCGCGTTGTTTGTTATTTTGATGGAAAATAGCAAAGACCGTACCGTCTGTATAAGTTTTACGTACTGTGTTTTTCTTGTGAAGATAAGTAGCATTTGTTACAATGCTTATATATTTATTAAGGAATGACACATATGACAGATTGCTATAAAGCTGTCAGGACATTGAAGGACAACTTGGGCTGATTCCTTAAATGTTGAGCACGTTTGTAGCAAGGAAATGTGTTGACTGGATAGTTTGAAATTATAATAATAACACATTCACTTGTTGTTTATGAATTATTTTCAAATATAACCATCTAAGGGAGAAGCTAGACTTTGGACAAAACGCACCTATGTATGTAACATTATATCATAACACCATCCCCCATCCCACGTGCTGCTGGGACAAAACGCCCATAAGGAAAGACTGGGCAGATGGACAAAACAAACCGACATAAAGATTTGACGGACAAACGTTTAGGCGCGTGTTGTTACCTATCATGTCGTCAAGAAAATGTGGCAGCGTCGATGGAATTTCAAAATCATATTTTGGAATGGACAGAAAACCCAAAACATGGCCATTCAAAATCATAATCTGGAAATAGGAAGAAGCCCGGTCCCCTTGCCATTTTTGACATTGACGTTTTGCAAGTTGTTGGAGAGCACGAAAATGAGTTGCAGGCATTCAGAGGCCAAAGCAGAGCACCCACTCTCCATACCAAAACACATTTGACAGATGTGTGCAACTAGCTAACTTGCAAGTATGTATATCCACGAGAAATATATGCCATTTTTCCATTCTACCTAGGAATTGTGAAGAAATGAACGCCTATTCATTGTGAAGATGGGTTTTCATTGATGGGAAAACAAAGGGTTTTCCTTGGGAAAAGGGGTTTTCATTTGAAATGCAAAGTTGTTTATGTGTTTTAGTGTTGAGGGTTTTTAAATTTTGGTTTCCTCTCGTCTGCTGGTTTTGAAATTTTGCCATTTGAATGTTCTCACAATACAAAACTTTAAGAGGAAGTCGAATGAAATAACTGACAACCCATTGTGAAAATATGAGTGAAATAACTCAAATAAGGTTTAGAGAAACCAAAATCCATGCATAATATATAACGAGGTTGGAAAATGCAATGTGGGTTCTACAATGAAATGATATATTTTGAAAACCACATAAAGCCCATAATGTCGCCATTTTTGGCATTCTCATTTTGAAGGTTGCAAGGTTTGGAGGGGTTTAGAATCTGAAGTAGAGTGACCATTCTCTCATACCATAACACATGTGACAGATGCAGGAAACTAGCTAGTAGGTATGTATATCTGCTAGAAATATGTCATTTTGCCATTTTTCCTAGGGACTATGAAGAATTGAACGGTTAATCGTTGCGAAGATGGGTTTTCATTGACGAGAAAACAAGGGTTTTCATTTGCCCTCAGTGTGCAGAGGGTTTTACAACATTGTGTGGGTTGGAGGTTTCATAAATTATGTACTCACCTCCCACTATGTTTTCCAACCCGCAATCATACTATGCATGTATATATTTGGATCATATTAAGAAATTGAAACACAATTTTTACTCTATGTAAGACTTGTTATAAATTTTGAAGCTGCCTTTCATTACATTTGTACTACGTAAATAAAAAAAGATTTTCAAGAAATTCAAACTGTTCTGTAAAATTCCAGGTTGGAAAACACTGGGTGTTGTAAAACCCGCAACTCACATACTGTTCTAAAACCCTTTACAAGTAACAAGCCAAATGCTAAGTCACCCCTCACCTTAATTTGGTATGTTTTTTGATTGTCTTGATAACCTTTTTGAATTAGATAGTAAAATGTAATGAAATTGGAAAACAGTAGATATTATGAAACTTGTAATCCACAATGTTGTTATACATTGTTTGTGTGTTTCCCTCATCTTAGTTGTTTCCTCATGATTTTTTTTTTGTTTCGTACACTCCAAAAATGTAATGAAAGTCCACCTTCAAAATTTAGAACAACTACGTACACTCAAAATGGCATTTCCCTTTTTTCATCTGATTGGAACAAATAAAATGCTCACATTGTTTATAATGTTGGAAAACACACTATCTACTTTCATTCAATCTTGGAAGGGAGTGGCAAGGGTTGAGAGGCCAAAGCAGAGCGACCATCTCTATACCATAACACATGTGATAGGTGAGGGCAACGAGTTAGTAGGCATTGCGAAGAATTGAATGGATTTTTGTTCTGCTTCTGGCTCTGAATCCTTGCAACTCCCTTCCGATCTCGCATTACATAGTAAGAGTGTAATGAAAGGCACCTTCAATATTTACCATTCATGTAATTTAGACTTTTATAAGTTGTGCAACAACACGTTACGATTTTTATGTTTCAATATGCCTTACAAGATCATTATTGGTAAGTTCAACATTTCATATTGAGCCTTGAGGTGCATGATATCAGACTTCAACTTTTGAACGCGTTCAGATTCTTACAAATGTTCATTTTCTAATTTCTCAACAACTCTCAACAACAATAATTAATCTCCTTTTCTTTTGACGATAAAATCTTCTTATCTCTTAATTCCTCTTCTAAGTGGTTAATTGTAGTCTTGTGTTGTGTTGCTTCAGCTTTAACACTTCCAAATAGTACTTACTTATCTGCAAGTTGACCATCCATGCATTTTTCCTCATCCCCACTGATCTTACATGTTAACACCTCCCTGGTATTCGCATAGGACTTTCATGTCTCTACCTTTTTTTCATCCATTTCCAATTTTATGTGTTCCATGGAATTCCTATGTTCAAGAGTTTGTGAATTTACTTGTTCAACTCCACCCATAGCATCACCTCTCACTCTCTTTGCCTACAAATTATTGTGCAATACAAAACCTCTTTAGTTTGTGCACTTGTGCATTGCCATTTTCCCATTGCATATACTGCACATGGACCACTTTCCTTGACTTCTCAAGAGCAAGAAGGATCTATTCAGTCAATACATTATCCATCTCAGTGACTCTACTCTTCTTTTTTCAAATGTTTTCATAGAAGATTCCTTTTTCATTCCATGCATTCTGGTACATGTTGCCTCTGGTACTGCATTGACATTTTCCCATTAACAAAACAAATGAAATGCTTGCATTATTTGTAGTGTTGGAAAACACACTATCCCATGCTAGTTATTCCCTCATGAAAAGTTTTTGTTTCGTAGGCTTCAAAAATGTAATGAAGTACACCTTTGAATTTTAGAACAACTCTTTGGTGACGTAAATATGGCATTTCCTTTTTTTATATGGTTGGAACAACTAAAATGCTCACATTATTTGCAGCGTTGGAATACACATCGTCCCATGCCAGTTAGTTATGATATTTTTTGTTTCGTTACGCTCAAAGAATGTAATGAAGACCACTTTCAATTTTTTGAACTCTTTGGTACAGTCGAAATGGAATTTCACTTTCTTCATCTAATTGGAATAAAAATAATGCTCACATTATTTGTAGTGTTGGAAAACACACTATTCCCTCTCAGTTATTCCCTCATGAACATATTTTGTTTCATTATGAACAAGAATGTAATGAAGTCCACTTTCAAATTTTTGAAGATCTCTTTGGTACAGTCAAAATGAAATTTCACTTTTCTCATCTGATTGGACCAAATAAAATGCTCACATTATTTGTAGTGTTGGTTCAAACACACTGTCTCCTCTTAGTTATTCCTTCATGAATTTTTTTTGTTTCATATGCTCCAAAAATGTAATGAGTCCACCTTCATATTTTAGAACAACTCTTTGGTGATATAAATATGAAATTTTCCTTTTTTCATCTGATTGGAACAAATAAAATGCTCACATTATTTTGAGTGTTGGAAAACACAATGTCCCATGTCAGTTAGTTTGTTATGAAGAGTTTTGTTTCGTTATGATCCAAGAATGTAATCAAGTCCACTTTTAAATTTTTGAACAACTCTTTGCTACAGTCGAAATGTCATTTCACTTTTTTCATCTAATTGGAACAAATAGAACGCTCACATTATTTGCAATGTTGGAAAATGCGCTATCTCCTCTCAATTGCATAGTGTTTTATAACATTATATGGGTTGCTTATTTTTTAACACCTAAGATTTTCCAACATGAATTTTTGCAAAAAAAATTGAACGTCTTGAAAAGATTTTGTAATTTAGACAGTGCGAATGTATTGAAAGGCCCCTTCAAAATTGATAAGGACTTTTAATTTGAGTAAAAATTGCATTTAAATTTTGCATGATTGAAATAAAAAGTGCACAAAATAATTGTAATTTGGAAAGCACAATATGGGTTTTCAGTTATTTGAATCTCCTTGTTTAAATGTAAAGGGTTGTCTCACGGTGGGTTGCTTGCTTCTTAACACCTACAGTTTCACAACATGGAATTTTACAAAATAGTGTGAATGTCTTGAAAACCTTTTGCTATTTAGATAGCATGAATGTAGTGTGCTTGTTAACACCTAGGGTTTTGCAACATGAAATTTTGCAAAACAGTATGAATGTCTTGAAAACCTTTTGCTATTTAGACAACACAAATGTTTTGTGCTTCTTAACACAGGGTTTTGCAACATAGAATTTTACAAAACAATATGAATGTCTTCAAAACCTTTTTTTGTTTATATATCACAAATGTAGTTTGCTTCTTAACACCTAGGGTTTTTCAACATGGAAGGAATGTCTTGAAAATATTTTATAATTTAGATAGTGTGAATGTATTGAAAGGCCTCCTCAATATTTATAAAGACTTTTAAATTTAGTAAAAATTGCATTTAAATTCCGCATGATTCAAGAAAAAAGTGCACAAAATAATTGTAATTTGGAAAACACAATGTGGCTTTTTCATTTATTTGAATCTCCTTGTTTAAATGTATTCAAGTGTTTTTAGAGAGGACTCCTTTTTCAGCTGCTCTTCTTCTTTAAGTTTTTTTAGAGAAGAATCTGTTTTCATTCCATGCATTCTAGTACCTGTTGCCTCTAGTTCAACATTGCCATTTTCCCATTTCACATAGTGGGCATGCTCCTTCATCAACTTTTGAAGAGGAAGAACAATCTCTTCAATAAATACATTATCTATGTCATTCACTTTGGTTTGCTTATTTTTAAGTGTTTTTAGAGCAGATTCCTTTTCGATTACATACTTTCTACTACCTGGGTATGTGCAGGATCATCATGGAAAAAACAGGCCCTTAAGTGGCAATAAAAAGGCAAAAAATCAGAGTTAGACAACTTGACATAAAAATTTGAATAAGTTATCTATATTATTTCAAAAAAATGTAAAAATAGAATCTATAGAAAATTGAATGAAGTTTCTAAAATACTAGACCTTTATTTATAAAAAATAAATCTATTTGGTGAAAATTTGTAATTTCAATGCAGTAGTATTTAAATTTCAGCATAAAAATAAGAAGTAGGTGTCTGTCTGACCACCCTAGCCACAATAAAATGATACTATTTTTTTATAATCTTTTAGATATAAGTAGAAGACTCATGTACCGATGTGATGCATATTTTTTTATAATTTATTTCCAAGTAAATAATTAATTATGAATTTTTTATTACAACTTTTATAAAATATAAAAGCTCGTCTGTCTAACCACCTTAACTTGGTAAGAAATTCATGAAATTCATTTTTTTAAAAAATCCTATAGTATGCAAAGCATAGAATGTGATGCATGTTTCAGATTTTAAAAATGTGATACAGTTTGAAAGTTATAGATGTTTTTCAATCAACCTATCAATCAGGACTTTATTCATAATTCTAATAGAAAATGAACAATAATTATTTATTAAATTTAAAGTAAAGCATAATTTATATTGGTGGAAAGCTGAGAATCACCTCTAAAAACCATTTTCGTTTCATCAATTTTGGGTTAAAAAAGAGTTGTCAGCCACATGGGCCATCGTATGGCTTACATATTGCCACTTTTTGGCCCATCATGATGCTGCACATACCCACCTGTTGCTCGAATTTTATGTTGCCATTTTCCCATTGCACATACTGCACATGCACCTTCCTCAACTTATCAGTTCAACAAGGAGAATCTCTTCACTCAATACATTATATTTTATCTATCTCATTCAATGTGGTCTACATAAATTTTGAAGGTGAGATTCATTACATTTCTATTGTGTACTAAACAAATATTTTTCATTACATTCATATGGTCTATATATAACTGCATGTTGGAAAATACTAGGTGCCTAATCAAATTGAGGTGAGGGGTGACAAACCAATTGGGTTGTTACCACATTAATCAGAAAAGGTTTTGATTACTTTCATACTGTTTTCTAAAATTCCACGTTGGAAAACACTGGGTGTTTTAAAACCTGCAACCCACATGTAGCATTCAAATACCCTTTACAACTAAAATGCAAAGGATGTTGCCAAGTGTTCAAATCACACTTCATGTGACAACAAGAAACCCTAACCAACTACCTAGGGAATGATAACAAGATGGAGATAAGTTCTAGAAAAGACAACTCTTCTAGAAGGGAATCTTATCTCAACAACTTTATTAGATGATTAAATGCAACCTAGGACTAATATGATTAAGACCTAAGTTAACTTATGCTAGTGTAATAAATAATTAATTACACTAACACCCCCCCATAAGTGCAACTTAGGGAGGAAATGAAAGATGCAATGATAATGTATGATGATGATGGGTCCCGAAAGATGGCCATTTTAGGTACCCATGTACAAAAGATGAAAATGCAACTAATCTCCCACAAACAAAGAAAAAAAAGGGGGAAAACCCAATGGGAAAAAAATCCCTCTTCGAAAAAGGAGATGAAATGCAGAAAGGTGATGATTGGAGGACTCAACATTATCCCCCCCAAGGACAACAATCATCACAAGGATACAATATAATCAAAATCCCCCCCATAGGAGGGAAATAGAGAGACTAAATAGCCCCCCCAAAATATGAGATCACCTGCAAAAAAGGTAAGTGTATGTAGACAAAATATGATCTAGTGTCGACAAACAACTTGTCTCCCTTTCAGAAGAAACAAAACCATATAGAGATGCAGGATAGCTTCCCATTCCGGATTGAAGGAAGGAAGGATGCATATGAATGCAGATGATGTCTCTGAAAGCTGCTCATGTGTCTCCTTGCTTGATGAAGATGAATATGCCACAATCAAGTCAGGTACATGCTGTACAAGATCCAACGACTGTGATGTTTTGACAACAGGAGTGCAATGGTTTTCATCAAACATGAGAGATATCCCCTCAAATATGTCCTCCAAATCTGAAATGTGAGACTCCACAAACAAGGATGCAATGTTTGATAGATAGGAATCCCAATTAGGAAGACAGTGTGATATTGATTGTAATGAATCACAAGACGTGCTCAATGAATCACTACCATGAGAATGTTCCTGTTAAATAGGAAAGATAGGAGCCTCAATCAATGACTCTGCACATGGAATCACTGAAGGAGAAGGTAGATCAACTGTCTCTGATGGAGAAGCAGGAGCATTGGAAGAACCCTCTTCATCCTCATTTGAAGATTCAAAGTATTCCAAATATTCAAACTCCCACATAGTATCTGCATCATAGGGTATCCTTTCTGAAAGATGAAGAGGCACAAGACAATCTGAAATAGGATCATCTAGGAATGGCTGAATGTCATGATTTCCATGTATCTCCCAAATTTTAGTCCAAAGAGTGAGAGGACAATCACAATGATCAACACTTTTCAAGGTGGAAATATCAATATGCATTGCAATGAATCCTAAGACATGATCCTTTTTTCAATTCCAAGCAAATTTCTTACTGTCAGTACCAGGAGGGGGAACAAGATTATACAAATGCGGCAACAAAAGAAGCCATCAGAGATGTGTGATGATACCATTTCTCCATTGTTTGTAGTTTCTCTATTTCAACATGATCAAAGCAGGATGAAATGAAAACCCCATGATAAAATATGAATGATCTCCAAGATTACAAAGACAATGACAATGATATGCAACTGAAGTGATGTCACCCAAAAAATCCTTTTCCCAAGCTTCAGGATATCCAAGTTATTGAACAAATGCACCAAATTGAACAAAACCAATGCAAGAGTACTTGGAGTTGAAACTTATCAAAGTGAATGGACGGATGAAAAGATCTCTGAATTACCTTCTTGATGCCGTTGGAATCACTTAATTTCGATAAACGGTTGCGAAGATATGAGCCTTTATGTCCAAAATGAAGGGTTGAATTCAATTGACTTGAACTTTTGATAGAAGAAAAATTCTGCAAAAATTATTGTACCACTGGAAAGTAGGTTGAATCCTCCT
Organism: Sequoiadendron giganteum; assembly: GCA_007115665.2. NCBI lineage: Eukaryota > Viridiplantae > Streptophyta > Pinopsida > Cupressales > Cupressaceae > Sequoiadendron > Sequoiadendron giganteum. Next base: position 350,086,007 of record CM021102.1, read on the forward strand.
TCCGACGATATCTTGTTTGTCGAATTTTGACATCGTGGTGTGAAGATATGGCGATTTGAAAAAATCTGCCATATTAGGGCTTGCAGTCTAAACAGGTGCAAAAAATAAGCACCTGGGGGCAAAAAAACGGAGCCCTTGGTCGTTGATGTGACCGTGGGCTTAATAGTTGCAAAAATAAACACCTACCGTTGGGTGGAGCGGCAACGGAGTGACAACTGGGCAGAGAAGGCGGTGTTGGGGCAGCGCCGCTAGGAACAACCGGGGCCCCTGGTCGCTGAGGTGACCGTAGCGGGGGCCTGCGGAGTGAGCGCTGGGACGGTCAGGGGGAGGTCGGCGGGAGCACGGTTGGCGGGGACAGACGGTGGCCGGGAGAAATGCCGGTGACGGGATCGATCGGCCGGACGGATGTGACAGTGATGATGTCAGATGTCAGAGTCTGTAGAAATATTAGTGTCGATCGAAGAAAGAACTATAGCCGCCCAAGAAAAATATTTATGCGACCAACAATATAATTACCAGTCGCCTGCATAATCTAATTTTTACCAAAACTATAGAAAAAATAATCCATTTTTGGAAATAAAAATTGCCCAATGACTTAAATTGTTTTTTCCATGATATAGGACAAAAAGGGGAAATTTTATTTTTGCAAAAACTGTACAGATTGTACATAATGCAAAAAACTCTAAATACCTCAAATGGCTCCCGGATGAAATATGTCCAAATTGGACAAATGGACAGGTGATCCTAGGGTTTCAAGGCCTTCTGAAGACAATGGCGAGCTCAGATCTGACTCAATCTGCTCCAGAAATCAGCTTGGTCGCTGGGTGGAACCAACTAGCCTGCAAAGAAAACCCTTAAGCCTGCAAATAATCTCACTAGCCAAACTTTCTTGATCCTAGGATGAACCTTCATTGGAATAGCTTTGATACCATGTTGGAATGATAGATGCACAGGTGGACCTTTGCTAGGAAGAAATATTCAACTGCAAAGAAAGTATGATAATGGCATGCAAATACAGATTCTATTACGATCTATCAGATATTTTACAAAGAGAACATATGCTTGATTATATAGGCAAGTGCTAAACCTAAAATGCAAAGGATGTTGCCAAATGTTCAAATCACACTTCATGTGACAACAAGAAACCCTAACCAACTACCTAGGGAATGATAACAAGATGGAGATAAGTTCTAGAAAAGACAACTAATCTTCTAGAAGGGAATCTTATCTCAACAAATTTATTAAATGATTAGATGCAACCTAAGACTAATATAATTAAGACCTAAGTTAACTTATGCTAGTGTAATAAATAATTAATTACACTAACAATCTCAATTTGGTATTTCTTTTGTATTCCCCACCTGCAACTCCTCCCATGCTTGTAAAATCCACAAGGCCTAGTTTTATCGGCCGACAGGAGGTGGGAAAACTGACTTGATGACACCATTATCTCCTTGCTACCGTTTCCCTAAAATTTTCTCCTGTCTGTCAGTTTCATTAGTTTTATCCCTCGTTTGATGGGCCTTGCATAATATTGTCTCATCATGTTATGTGTGTTTCTATGTAATGGTTTTATGTGTTTTTGTATGTACATAGGTCTTTTTTGTTGAGAGATTAGTTGTGTCCCATTACATTCTTATTGTGTACTAAATACAAAAAATTCATTACATTCTTATTGTCTATATGTAATTGCATGTTGGAAAACACTAGGTGTCTAATCAAATCGAGATGAGGGGTGAAAAACCAATTAGGTTGTTACTACTTTGATCATAAAAGGTTTTGATTACATTCATACTGCTTTCTAAAATTCCAAGTTGGAAAACTCTAGGTGTTAGAAAACCTGCAACCCACATACTATTCTAAAACCCTTTACAAGTAGCAATTGAATTGCTTAGTCACCCCTCACCTCAATTTGGTATGTTTTTTGTATTCCCCACCTGAAACTCCTCCCTGTGCTCTTCATCCCTTAGGTTCGAGCATGGAGAATAAAACATAGAGTGTTTTCCAACCTATTATTATTTTGTGCATTATCATATTTAACTAATGTCATCACCTACTATTTTTTGGTCAATCAGAGATTACCTATTATTTTTTGGTCAATCAAGATGATCACCAAGGTTTTCATTGACTTCTTAACCTTTATTCAAGTGCATAACCAATGCACACTGTGCTTTGCAACCAATGTGTCTTGCAATAATTTATATTTTTTCAATTGTCTTTACAAGATGATATAAACAAAATTTTGACGGTGGTACGTGCTATCTTTCTTGTCTATCTTGTCTGCCCTTATTGATTATGCAAGTTATGGCCTCTTTCATATGCTAGGTGAGATGAGTTTTACATATATTTGAATGAACATTTAATGCTTCACAGTTCCAACAAAATGACAAAATGATGGATATAATTGATGATATATATTACTAGTGTTAGTGATAGGTTAAATTAGAAATTAAATTCCCATTGTACAATTTAATATGTTTGTGTATTGTTTGTACAATCTGGCATGTTGTAGTTAGCACAACATATAATCCAATATTAGCGAAGTTTGGAATAAAGTGAATTCTTTGTAGCACCAAATGTTTTTAATTTTCCAATTTAATCTATTTCTAACACTTTTCTTTCTTCTAGGTGGTTGATATATGCGAGGAAACAAATTTGAACAAAATACAGGCATGTGGATTGAGAAGGACGCTCCAGGAGACGTGAAGCTTCTGCTGCACTAAATACAAGTGATTCTAGTTGTCATAGCTTGAATTGCAAGTGTACTAAATAGTTAAATTTCCAAAATTTATTTTTTATTTAGAAGTTTTGATTTATATAGATGAGATGCTTAGTGTGGGGAATGCAAACAATTTATAGTTTAATTTAAATAAAATAAATGTTACATTATTATGTGCATATTATATCCCAAAATTTTATGCGAATCATGTTTCCTCCTTGAAGTGTGAGTGTTGCATGGGAAATGCTTAAAGAATTAGTGAAGGGGGTAAGTGCAAAAAGATGGGGGGCCAAAAAGGAGGCTTAAGTGGCCACTTTTTTTCTTTTTGAAATCAGGAAATACTAACCTTGGACGTGAAATTGAGGATAGTTACACTCAAAATTTTGAGATGCAACAAAAGAAAGTATCATAGTGATCTGAGTTTACTTTCTAAACTACTAATTTATTTTGAAAATGGTTGAGATTAAGGGGTTCAAAAGAGGGATGTACAAAAATTGGTGTTGTTTTTGTCAGAAAAAACATAACAAATTTTGTACGTCCCTAGCACGGTGAACTTTTTTTTAGTATTTTTAAAATTTCTTTGATGAGAAATTAGTTAACAGTATGTAGTTGATGCACGATTTTTATGATAATATTTTAATGAATATTTTATTTTTTAGTAATTTTCTAAGTGGACACTTCTTGAAAAACAAAATTTTGGTCGTTTAAGGGTTTAGGGTTTAGGGTTTAGAGTTTAAGGTTGAGGGTAGAGGGTTTGAGAGTATAAGCTTTAGAGTTTAGGGTAGAGGATAGAGGGTAGAGGGTTTAAGGGTAGAGGGATTAAGGGTTGTGGGTTGAGGGTAGAGAGTAGAGGATTCAAGGGTTTAAGGTTGAGGGTTTAGGGTTTAGGGTTTGAGGGTAGAGGGTAGAGGGTTTAAGGGTTGAGGGTAGAGGATAGAGAGAAAGAGAGAGAAAAGAAACCTATAAAAAATCAACTTTCTCATAACATGAGTGCGTTTTGATGTAGTAGATATATATATATATATATATATATAACACTCCCATGTTATAATGTGCTCACATTTTGTCTTGCTCTAAAATGGTAAAAAACTCAATATACTCGTGATATCAAGGCCCACATTTTGCATATTTCTTGGTTCTACACGTTCTTCGATAAAAAAAATCTTTTTGATGATTTTGTGAAGTGTGCATGCATGTTTTTCACATTCCACCACCTTTTCCATGCTCTTTCCACCACCTTTACGTGAAATAGCAGATTTTTCACGTTGAAAAGAATATAATATCAATGCAAGTCTGAATTTCATTCAAGAGTGATATACAATTGAAGTTTGGAGGGGAACAAGCTTTTGAAAAATTCAAACTATTGAGGAGTTTGAAGAAAGAAGAAGCAAAGGCTACATAATTGGGTAGAACTCCTCCATTTGAAACTCTGGTTTTTTAGGTATGTGAATTCTTTACACATTTTCTTTCATTCTATTATGGCTTGCTTTCATTTTTGGTATTTTTCATATTCCATGTTGGTCATTGTTTGTTTTTCTTTATAAACTTAGCTTGTCAATGCATATTGCAAATTACACAATTCTTTACACTTGCCAATTACATTTTTAAACCACATCTCTTTGAGGCATTTTTTTAAACAATTGACTTACCTTGTGTATGCTTCCACATTTTGTATACAAATATATATGACATAAGTTAAAAGGAAGTAAAATAATACATCACTTCTCAATCATTTATTATGGATGTGCATACCACTCTCCAAAGATTTCATTTTGGTATAGGCACGGGGGATGTTGGAAAATGTAGTTGAATTTGGTTTTACACCTACAATTCGCATATGCTTGAAATTTTCTAAAGCCTTTTCAATCAATCTATTTTGTGCATATCCTAAAAAAATTATAGTCCACGAGGACATATCTCATTGAGGTATTTTGTCAAACAGTTATACCAAGTAGTTGATTGCCTTGTCTATGCTACCAAATTTTCCATACATGTCTCTAAAAAAATGGAATATACCCCTCCCACATTGATAGATCTTTGAATCTATTTTGGTTTTCATCTCTATTTCTTAATTTTCCTCATCACTAAACTTTCCTCGTCACTTATGTTGTGATATATTTTAAATTTTTCCTTGATTAGTCTACCTACAAGGGATTCTAACCCTTCTCTCCACTATTTCAAGACTCTTTATTCAAGGCTAAATTAGCAACATGGGGAATGATGCAACCTATATTGCAATCATGGCTCAAAATGGAAGCATGGACAAGGCATTTGAATTGTTTGACAATAATGTTTTCATATAAATGCATGCAAAAATGTGGTAGCATTGACAAGCTAGTGAGCTCCACTAGCTTGCCAATGCGGTAGGGTTGATGAGGTAGGGGCAACGTATGCCTCATAGAAATGGGGACTCATGTTGATTTGTTCACCATGAGTCCCCATTTCTACGAGGCATACACTGCCCCTACCTTGTCCACCCTACCGCATTGGCAAGATAGTGGAGCATCACGTACATCATCGTGAGTCCCCATTTCTATGAGGCATACGCTTCCCGTACCTTGTCAACCCTACTACATTTTCAAGCTAGTGGAGCACCACTAGCTTGCCAATGCTCCACTAGCTTGGAAATGTGGTAGGGTTGACAAGGTAAGGGCAGCACATGCCTCATAGAAATGGGGACTCATAGTGATTTCACTATGAGTCCCAATTTCTATGAGGCATATGTTTCACCTACCTTGTTAACCCTACTGCATTGCCAAGCTAGTGGAGCATCACTAGCTTTCCATTGCTCCACTAGCTTGGAAATTCTCCACTAACTTGCCAATGCGGTAGGGTGTACAAGGTAGGGGCGGTGTATGCCTCATAGAAATGGGGTCTCACAATGATGTATATCACTGTGAGACCCCATTTCAATGAGGCATACACTACTCCTACCTTATGAACCCTACTGTATTGCCAAGCTAGTGGTGCTCCACTAGCTTGGCAATACGGTAGGGTTGACAAGGTAGGGGCAACATATGCCTCATAGAAATTGGGTCTCACGATGATGTGGGAAACGAATGCCTCAAAAATGGGGACTCGCGATGGTATACATCACCGTGAGACCCCATTTCTATGACACACGCTACCCCTACCTTGTCAACCCTACCGCATTGGCAAGCTAGTGGAGCATTTGCAAGCTAGTGGTGCTCCAATAGCTTGCCAATGCAGTAGGGTTGAAAAGGTTATATCACTATGAGACCCCATTTCTATGAGGCATATGCTTCCCCTACCTTATCAACCCTACCACATTGCCAAGCTAGTGGTGCTCCACTAGCTTGGCAATGCGGTAGGGTTGAAAAGGTAGGGGTAGCATATGCCTCATAGAAATGGGGTCTCACGGTGATTTATATCACAATGAGAGCCCATTTCTATGAGGCATATGTATAAATAATTGTGAAACCCCATTTCTATGAAGCATACACTACCCCTACCTTGTTAACCCTACTGCATTACCAAGCTAGTGGAGCATTGCCAAGCTAGTGGAGAACCACTAGCTTGGCAATGCGGTAGGGTTGGAAAGGTAGGGGTAGTGTATGCCTCAACATATCACTATGAGTCCCCATTTCTATGAGGCATACACTACCCCTATCTTTTCAAACCTACCATATTTCCAAGCTAGTGGTGCTCCACTAACTTGGTAATGCGGTAAGGTTGACAAGGTAGGGGAAACATATGCCTCATAGAAATGGGGTCTCATGGTGATGTATATGGGGAATCACAGTGATATACATAACTATGAGACCCCATTTCTATGAGTCATACATTGCCCCTAGCTTGTCAACCCTACCGCATTTCCAAGCTAGTGGAGTACCGCTAGCTTGGAAATGTGGTAGGGTTGACAACATAGGGGCAGCATATGCATCATAGAAATGGGGTCTCACAATGATAATCACTATGAGACCCCATTTCTATGATGCATATGTTGTCTCATAGTGATTATCACTATGAGACCCCATTTCTATGATGCATATGTTGCCCCTACCTTGTCAACCCTACCACATTTACAAGCTAGTGGTACTCCACTAGCTTGGAAATACAGTAGGGTTGAAAATTGTGAGTCCCCATTTCTATGAGGCATACACTACCCCTACCTTGTCAACCCTACCGCATTGCCAAGATACTAGAGCACCACTAGCTTTTCAATGCTCCACTAGCTTGGCAATGCGGTAGGGGAAGCATATGCCTCATAGAAATGGCAAGCTTTTGATATCACTAGCTTTCCAATTTTCTCACATGATTTTTCCGATGGAATGCCTTAAAGTAATGTGGTAATATGGTATGCCATGATTTTAAATATTTTTTATGAAGCCTTGAATGACATATATTTCATTTATTTGTATGAAGCCTTGAATGACATATATTTTGTATGAAGCCTTGAATGATATGATTTTTCAGGAACTAATATTTGTCTCATTACCATGCTACAAGTAAAATTATCCACCATGCTGAGGAAATGAACAAGGAATAAAATAATAGACAAGAGTATGAAACCAATAAATAAAAGGAGAGAGAACATGTGAGGACATATCATGAGAAGAAATTGGATACGATTGACGAAAATAAGCCAATTGAAGAGGAACCTCAACCATCAAAAAGAGAAAATAAATTGGTGGCACAAAGGGCACAAATGCGAAAGCATCGTGCTAACACAGATTCATATTACCATAGTTGGAGACACACCCTCTACTACAAGTGAATATGAAGGAAAACCATTAAGTACAAGTGAATATGGAGGGACACCATCTACTACAAGCGAATATGGAGGGACACCATCTACCGCAAGTGAATATGGATGGACACCATCTACCGCAAGTGACTATGAAGGGACACCATCCACCACACTTCAAGTTGAGAGTACATCATCACTCAAATTTGATGAAGAAGGTACGCCATCATCCCCATGTCAACCTCAAGGTATGTCATCTATTGCAGCCTCGATTGAAGGTACCCAATCTAGCCCACCTCACTTAAATATTGATGAAATTCCTAATGTTGAGGAGTATGTGCCTAGGATAAAACCACCTAGAATTTTATGTAGAAAGCCAAAGTATTTGATTAATATTGATGAGGATATTTTACAGCACATGGAAGGTAAGATTCCAACACACACTTGTAGAAGATATGCTAATAAGATTTGGAAATTGTTTTTTGAAAGTCTAAATGAGACCGCAAGATGTCAACTATTTGTTGAAATGATGTGGGATATAAAGTATAGAAACATCATGTGGAGAATCTTGGGTTGAGAATGTTGAATGATTCAAATGAAAACACTATTGTGAATAATCTAATGGATGCTTATGAAAGTGTGGATAAGACCTCACACTCAAAGGATAGTAATGTCACCTGATGTGTTATTACATAAAATTTGGTAAGTAGTCAAACAAACAGAGCTTGTCTCATTAGAAAGACGAGTGAATAAATGAGAAATAATAGAAAAAATTTATCAAGAGTTGTTCAAAGGTGACAAAGAATTGAGGGCGCCAATTCAAATGAATTATGGGAATTCTTGGGGAGACTGCCATGAAAAGATAAAAAGTTGTTGAAGAATTGAGAACACTAATTGAAGAGTATTGGAAGAATAACACAAGACCATCTCTGAATCAAAGGGATGTGGTAAGAAGGAGAATCAGTAGTTGAAACTGTGAGCCGCATCCAAAACATTTTTTGGATACAAATCAAACCCAATTTTTTCATAAATTTCAACAGGATTGAAATCAAATTAGTATTTGTCAAAGATATGTTGAAATGATTAAACCTTTTTATGTCAAGATAAATCACACACGCACTAATTGTTGTAGACTACATATTGAATTCTCTAACCATTATGATGTTTATCATTCTATATGTTTAGATTTACATACTAACGATGTTTTGGAGGATTGTGGCATACAAGCCCCACCAACATCTTCAAGAGAGTTCTTATAATTTTTTTTATGTGAAATAGAGGATGGCCAAATATTCTATAGGACACTATGCTTGGAGGGTTCATGTTAGTGTTGCGGTGGCTTGCAACATATGCCAGTATGTCAACATATGGAAAGAACAGATGAGGTGGGACAAAAAATAGTAGAGTTCAAGAAGTATAGAACAATGGCATATGTTACGAACTTAGATGGTAATCAAACAAAAAGGTGTGATTGGTTATTCATAAGATTCCAGTGTATCAATTTATGCACATGTTTCATGACAATATAGTGTATGAGTATGCAAGGCATACCCATAGACCCCAATGGATGGATACACAATTCAAGTTGTGCAAAGACACCTTTCCAATTAGTAGCATAGTTTTAATGGTTGAATTTACAAAGAACTACACTCTACAACCAAAGCATGAGGTGTAGTCACAATATTACAACTCCACACAAGTTTTGGTATTTGTTTACATATAATTCATTCATGTAGCTGATAGTACAGAGGACCAAAGGAATGTATTGAGGGAGTATCACTTTTATATTAGTGATGATCACACACACTCTCTGGAGTCCATGCAAGGTTTCTTCCAAATGTTTTACAATGATTTGGATCAGAGGGGCTTAGCATATGGTCGACATATAATATGGTTGGATAATTGTGCAACATAGTTCAAGAACTCACACATGTTCTACTAGTTGTGAAGGATGCATGTCATTATAGGTGTTCAACATATGTGGAACTTTTGTGAGGCCGAGCATGGAAAGGGGGAGCATGTGTGAAAAGAGCATTATCATGAGAAGAGTTAAAGTATAAATAAAATGCAAAGTTGACAGATGCAAAATCAATCATCGAGTGGTGTAATGATTCAATGGGTCCAAGTAATAAAGGTACATCTTTAGTTCATAGATTTTTTTGGTTGATGGATGATACTAACATTTCACCATATGAGGATTGTTGTACACTAACAAGATCAAGTGAGCTAAATTCTTTCCTTAGCTCAGATGTAGGTTCATAGAGTATCAATAAACGAAAGATAGCATGCTTTTTTTCTTCATGTACAATGCAAGCCTAGGATGATTGCGAGTCAAAGGAGTGGGTTGAGAAATGGTCGTTAAGTTATCTTAGCCCACTTCACACGTATTGCCCTTCGATGACATTGGAACTAACATAGATGGATTCATCGATCGACTTTGACCACATATCATATCTACCTCAAACAGGTAATATATCTACTTAGTTTTTGAAATTCCTATTGTTATCTTACTTTGTAGTGTATTTGTAATGGTGACTAATTTCAAGATATTTGTTGCACATATCAATGCAGATAATTTTTATGCAGTTATTGCAGATGAATACAATGAAGAGGGAACATACTATTAATTGTGTCATTGTTTTGAGGCCAAAAAAAATTGGAGGCCCCAGTTATAGATGGAGAAAACATTGAATACCCTACAGGCTCAATTGTTGTTACTAGAACGTGGCTTAGAAGGTACCCACGTAAGAGTGTTAAATATTGGTTGTTTCAGGACTTTGACATGCATAAGAATATTTTTCATTACTCGAACCTTGTCATGGACCTTTGAAAAAGACCTTATGGAAGGTCTGTGAATCTAATCATGATGCAATACTTGATACAATAAAGAGTAGAGCAAATCGGGATGGTTCGTTGGATTAATTTGTAAGTATGCACATTAGTTCTTATTAATTTATACTTGTATGCACATTAATTTGTATGATACAAATGCTATCATCTAATGTTTATATCATATATGTAGGTGATTGATGAAGTTATTAGACTTGCAAATGTAGCACACTTTATGTTTAGAACTGTGGCAAAGGATATAGAGTGCAATGGTATTTTATTTTTTCTCAAAAATATACAAAAAAATGTAGGATATTCTCAATAGATAAGTAAACTAAGTGGAAGATTAAATTGTGTTATTTTTATAATAGGTTACAAGCTTCCAAAAGGTTAGAAAGTAATATTTTGGTTACGTTCTATTCATGAAATTTTGTTGTGTGCAATAGGTATCTTGGAACTCCCAATGAAGATGTATGGCCAGGAGTGACTAAGTTGAGAGAGTGGCATGCCTATCCTTAATGGAAGCATCAAGATTTAATCCTTGTTGTTCCCGAGTTGGAACCAAATGGTGTGGATTTGTTGTCTGTAAGTGCCTTCCATCTATTTTCATTTCATTTCTATTTTAGATGCTCTTTATTTTTATTCTTTTACTTTGCCTATTTGTAAGTAACCTACTAAAAATTGATTGGTGTCCCCTTGCAAAAAATACTGATTTATGAGCCATCCAAGAGAATCTCAGCCAAAAAAGAAATGCAACATCCTTATTTTGATGATCTTGACAAATCTCAATTCTGAGTTGAAGCCATTATAAAAGAGTGTGTGAAGTTTAGCGACAGAATCTCCAGTTATTCATTTGAAGTTAACCTCATCATGAGTACCTATGATGTAGAAATTATAAGAGAATCTGTAATGTATAAGTGACATTGTAAAACATCTGTGAGAATAGAGTACGGGTGAATGCACAAAAGTGGTTTGCAATTGGAGTGAGGAAGGAAAAGTTGAAAAAATGACCCCATGCAAAAAAATCATTTTTGGGGTTCAAACGAACTTATAGGTTCGAACAAACCTAAAGAGGGTTCGAATGAACAAGGGTTCAAACGAAACCATTTAATTAACTTCACACCATTCCTGCAAAAAACCCAAAGGAAACCCTTTTTGAAAGGGGGTTCGAATGAACCCTGGTTCGAGCGAACCCCTAGGGATTCGTTTGAACCCCCCATTTCCCTCCTTCTCCCCCTCAGGTGGTAAAAAAATTCATAATTTTGCGCTTCAAAGCTCAGGTTGAGGATGAAAATGGAGAAGAATTCACAAACCAACTTGGATTATGGTAGTCCTTGAAACGATCTATCCAACGAATATAATTTTAATATGTTTTAGTTTTATTATATATTTTCTTTTTTAGTTTTATTAAACAGAGGATTTTCACCGAAAATCAAGTTCTCTGTTCTGCACAAGTGGAAAAATAGAAGATTATGATAATAAAATTTTGAAAAATATTTTTAGGCTGGGTATTGATGTCCTTGATCCATTAAAAAATAAAGTTGAATTTTAATACACACAAAAAAGGTTATGTTGTATACAATCTGCTTATGTTTGAATTGTAATTGGTTTGAGTTCGAAACTTGATTAAGTAAAAAATATTTAACAAAACACTATGAAACAAAATAAAAGTGCTAGATATTGTAGTTAGAAATCAAAATTCAAAAAAATTAGAATTTTATCTTTCATACAAAAAAAATTATGTTGTATACGGTGAGCATCACTTCTTAAAAATGTTATTTACAAAAAAAAACCAGTTTTCGAAGGACATGGAAAAATAAGTGTAATATGATTCCAAATTTTTTGAAAAAAATATATTTATAATCTATAGACAAAATGTCACAAATCACTAGTTTGCATCATCTCCAAATTCCTCAGGGTTTAGCCGCTATAGGAGCCCGAAAGTGAAGATTAAGTTAAAAAAATCAGTTCAGTGTCCAATTTTCCCAAATATTGTAAAGCAGTATTGTGGGATCATCCGTACCTAAGGCATTGTGCCTACAAGTACACACACTTGGGTTTCAGAATGGTGTATAAAGCATATTAGACAATTGTAACACAAACATAAGAATTACGACAACCAAATAAATCTCATTTTATTGTAAACATCATATTATTAATATAGTGAGTGTAATAACTATTGATAGTTACTAATCATTCTTTTTCTTCTTTTATTCTCTCCCTATTATAACCAACACCAATTGACTAACTTATTATAAAAACTTGATTTATTAAAAAAAATCAACCTAATGATTGTATATCAATATCAATATAGCATACGATCTATTAAAATAAACACTTGTACTGATATTTACTCAAAATTTGAAATTTGTTGTTGTCATGAAACATTTGTAATTCATGCAACATAATTGCTTAACAGTCCAAATTGCAAAAGGGAAGGAATTTTTGACGGCCTATTACCTGGATACTGTGTTAGTTATGGGAATTCCATCTGAGGCATTGGGATCACATAGGTCACCTCTACAATCACCTCTCTCAATTTTTGTTATCTTAGAGTCATTTTTTTGTGGTGTCTAGTTTTGACTTGATGAAAAAAATATCAATTGCAAGTAGTGTAAAGTTGCAACGTGGTGCAAATTTTATTTTGCAACTCTCATGTGACCAAATAGACTATTCCAATGCATCTGGATGGGTGGGTTTACGCTAGGCATGGTCCTCTTTTACACCTAAACAAGCCAAATCGCTTTGAGCTACATTCAACCAACTCGATCCCTTAAGGGTCCAAAGTGCAAAAGGGCAACAATCTTTGACAATATATTACTTATTAACCATCACACTTGCAAAATCTCCATCTGATCCTATGAGATTGCATTGGTCCCCTATATAATAACCTCTCTTGGTTTTTGTTATCTCGGAGTCGTTTTCTTGTGATGTCTAGTTTTCACTTGATGGAAAAAGTGTCAAATGCAAGCAGTGTAAAAATGAAAAGTGGTGCAAATTTCGTTCTGCAACTCGAGTGACCAAACAAAATGTTCCAACACATTCAGGTGGGTACGTTTATGCTAAGAATGGTTCTCTTTCACACCCAAACACATCGAATCGCTCCGAGCTACATTCAACCAGTAGAATCTCTTATGAGTCCAAAGTACAAAATGACTACAATCTTCAACATGTTGTTACTCAAACACCATGACACTTAGAAACTTCTCATTTGAACCTATGGGATCACGTTGGGCTCCTCTACAATAACCTCTCTCGCTTTTCACTATCTTAGAGGAATTTTTCCATTGTGGTGACTTTTCACTTGGGGAAAAAATTGTCGAATGAAAGTTGTGCAAAGTTGCAAAGTGGTGCAACTTTTGTTCTACAACTCGAGTGACCAAATGAGCTATTCTAACATGTCCAATGTGTGGTTTTATGCCAGGCATGGTCCTCTTTCACACCCAAACATTTTGAATCACTTTGAGCTACGTTCAATTGACTCGATCCCTTAAGGGTCCAAAGTGCAAAAGGGTAACAACCTTTGATAGGCTATTACTCAGAAACCGTGATTCTTATGAACTATTCGTCTGAGCCTATGAGATCATGTTGGGCCCCTCTATAATAATCTCTCTCAATTTATTTTTATCTCAGAGTTATTTTCCCGTGGTGTCTAGTTTTCACTTGATGGAAAAAGTGTCAAATGCAAGCAATGTAAAGATGCAAAGTGGTGCAACTTTCGCATCCAAACACGTCAAGTCACTTTTAGCTATATTCAACCAGAAAAATCCCTTATGAGTCCAAAGTGAAAAATGACTACAATCTTTAGCATGTTCTTACTTAGAAATCGTGATGCTTAGATTTTTTTTTTGAGCCTACAGGATCACGTTGGTCCTCTCTACAATAACCTCTCTCATTTTTTTCTATCTTGGAGGTATTTTCCTGTGGTGGCGACTTTTTTGCTTGGGGAAAAAGTTGTCAAATGCAAGTTGTGCAACGTTGCAAAGTGGTGCAACTTTCATTCTGCAACTCGAGTGACCAAAAAAACCATTCCAATGTATTCGAGTGGGTACGTTTATGCTAGGAATGGTCCTCTTTTGCACCCAACCAGGCCGAATCGCTCTGAGCTACGTTCAACCAGATTGATCCCTTAAGGGTCCAAAGTGCAAAAGGGAAATAGTATTTGGTAGGCTATTACTTGAAAATTGGGATGCTTACAAACTCTCCATCTGATCCTATGGGATCACGTTGGGCTCCTCTACAATAACCTCTCTCAGTTTTTGTTATCTCAGAGTCATTTTTTTGTGGCATCCAATTTTCACTTGATGGAAAAAGTGTCAAATGCAAGCATTGTAAAGATGCAAAGTGGTGCAACTTTCGTTCTGCAACTCAAGTGACTAAAAAAACTATTCTAACACATTTGGGTGGCTAGTTTTATGCTATGCATGGTTCTTTTTCACACCCAAACATGTCGAATCACTCCAAGCTACATTCAACCGGCATAATCCCTTATGAGTCCAAAGTGCAAAATGACTACAATCTTCAACATGTTGTTACTTAGACACCATGATACTTAGAAACTTATTGTTTGATCCTATTGGATTGTGTTGGGCCCCTCTACAATAACCTCTCTCATTTTTTTCTATTTTGGAGGCATTTTCCCGTGGTTGCAACTTTTTGCTTGGGGAAAAAGTTGTCAAATGTAAGTTGTGCAAAGTGGTGCAACTTTCGTTCTGCAACTCGAGTGACTAAATGGACTGTTCCAACACATTCATGTGGGTATTTTTACGCTATTCATGGTCCTCTTTCACACCCAAACACGTTGGATCTCTCCAAGCTACATTCAACCGAATAGAGTCTTTAAGGGTCTAAAGTGCAAAAAGACAACAATCTTTGACGAGATATTACTTAGAAAACATGATGCTTACAAAATCTCCATCTAAGCTTACGAGATAGTGTTGGGACCCTCTACAATAACCTCTCTTTGTTTTTTCTATCTTAGAGTCATCTTCTTGTGGTGTCCAGTTTTCACTTGATGGAAAAAGTGTCAAATGCAAGCAGTGTAAAGTTGCAAAGTGGTACAACTTCAGTTTTGCAACTCGTGTGACCAAACAAACTATTCCAATGCATCCCGATAGGTATGTTTATGCTAGAAATGGTCCTATTTCGCACCCAAATGCGTCGAATCTCTTTGAGCTATGTTCAACCAGTTTGATGTTTTACGATGACATGCAAAACAATCGAAAAGAGAAACATTCACACAACAATTGAAAAGTCTAAGTTTTCCACACAAAAAGCATATGATCATCCTCAAGTCTAGCAAGCACAAGAATTTTTTTAATTATACTCCTTTCCCTCACAACAATATACAACCAATTGTAAATGCGTACAATGGTGGAACTTGGAAACATTTTATTTTTCCTCAATTAACAACTTTGGTTGTGAAGCATTTTGTCATTTTCATTTGAAATTATTTGATATGATTGAAAAATACAGTCTAAAAGAAACAAGTGATGCTCTCACATAAATTTTTCACCCTTGAGTCCATTTATTATTAACATATTATAAATAATAAAGCTTTCTCCCAAGTCCATTTCCTATACAAGAAATAATATTGTAAAAAGTTGACATATACATTTTTCGACGTGTTTATATGGTGATGGATCAAGAATATAACAATTCATTATGTACTATGAGGATTATGTTGTGAAAATATTTAAATACTATCAAGATAATTTTTTGTATGATAATGTGTCAAGAATTTAACTACTCATCATCTACTATGAATATTATGTTTTGCAAGTGTTGTGAAGATTATGTATCCTTTGCTTAATTGAGTTGTTCCAATCAAAATATAAAATATACTGGAATATTTTTATGAAACAACTCATGGAATACTAATTAAAAACACATTTTTTAATTTTAGATAAAGCATTTGATGGAAATCTTTGGATTAAACTGAATTGAGATATGTAAGAACAAGGGAGCATTAAGAAATACATTTCTCAAGGATCTTAAATAAGCCTTCTCCCCAGTTTCAATTTTGGGTGAATTATTTCTTTCAAAGTATTGGGAATTCTTTGCCTATTTTCTAGTTGGCATTTTCCATTATAGAAGGCTCATCTCTTGATATATATTATACTCATTCTTAATCAATTATCAAGTTAATAATCAACGCATTTATTAACAATTAATCTTTTCTTTTCAATTTATGCAGTTTTGTAATTTGTAACTCTACTAGTATTCCTAGAAATATAGAAGTTTCTTAGCATCAACTAATAAAGTTTTTAGCATGAATCAATAAATATTCAAGACAAACCATGAAGGACGACAATGATCAATGTTAGGGCTAACCAATTAATAAGTATACATGTGAATAAGAGAAGCACAAGTACTCAAAAACACGTAAGCCTTGAAGTATACACACGAATACATAGTATACACAAATTAATACAAATTATATGCATGAATACAAGATTTATGCATAAAAAAATGTAAGTCACAAAGTATACATTGGAATACACATAAGCCATAAAGTATACACATAAGTTTTAAAGTATACAAAGCAGATATTAGAATACTATTCATTTAACAATGCTATTAACATGTAATCAATTTATAATTTTTTACTAGTTACATACCTCAACGGTAGATGCAGTGGAGTAATAAGTAGGTGCATCATCGGTGTATCTAGTATCAACACTGTGAACATGAAATTTTATTACAATCATAGAAATAAATTAGTTATTCCTGCATTTCAATAATGAAATTCAATAAATTAAATTCAATGAACATTCTAACATTTACTTGAGTATCGATGCCATAGGCTTGATTCAAAATGTCATTTGTTTCCATCTCCATAGCTATAGACATATACTATGTAGCGGCCTCCTCAATGTCGGTGGGGTCATATGTACAAGTCGCCCCACAAACCTAACACGAATGGGGTGGAAGCCTGGCACTCGAAGACTCTTGTCGATGGCACTGTACTATAGGACTGGCATGTTGAATGATACTCTATGTCAAAGAGGTGATAGCCTGCAAAGTTTCTACCTCGACACGCTCCTTCGTGATGGAAGGGATAATGACGTGTTCATGATCTGGCCTAGCGAGAGCTCATCTTTCTTGCCACCTAGGATCTAGATGTTCATCGAGTCTATCTTGAGCTGACCCCCACCTCTCCCATGGAAGTCCCTTATATCAAAATAATTTGGGATTTTGTTTAGGATGAACTCAAAGTATAGTTCCCTCATGAAATATTGTGGGACTTCGGAATTGTTGCATGGTGGGTAATCAAAAACCATATACCACCTATCCAAAAAACGGTTCATAATCCCTTGGTGGTGGTACCAATGGATAGGAAACCTCTTCACATTGAGGCCAATATTTTGATTTGTGCATGGGTCGATGAATAATGAGCACAAATCTAATTTGGTAATTTTTCATCTTTACATCTTTATATGATAATTTATCCCAATAAAAATTCGTAGCCGCGTGCCTCCTATCTTGCCAACTACTTAATTGTTTATTGATTTCATCTACATGTTTTAAAAATTCTTTAAGAGAATTTGAAAGTGTTCTTCTCTCCATGGTTGAACCTGTTGGATCATTCAACCTCGTGATTAACTCCTCAAATTTTTTTATTATGATTTTCAATTTCACTCATTAAATTTTGTTGAGTGCCAAGAGGATGTTTAGGGATTGGTGGAGGAGATTGTTATTGTGGTTCAACTTGAGGATTTTTTTTATGTTGTTGTTGCTCTGATTGTTGAGGATTTTGTTGATGTTGTTATTGCTTTGATTTTTGAGGATTTCTAGGAGGGTTTTGAATAGGGTTTCTAGGATCATTATCATCTCCTACAAACTCAATAAATTAATATAAAAACAACCTAAAACTAACAAATTCATAACAAAAAACAAACAATCCTTACCTCTTCGACCTCCTCGTCGACGTGGCAGAATATTGGTGATGCAATATGAACAATTTGATGAAAAAATTGCAAGATTCACTCCTCCCAGAACACGAGCACGCAAAAGAAGGGCTTTTGGCGCTAGGTAAAAAAAAATAGTCACAAAGAAAATAAGCTCAATTTCCTTTTTTTTTGCTTTTAATTGCTCATAACGCAAGTGCAAAATAGACTTAGTGTGGCCGAACCTTAGGCTTGGCACACCAAGCCATAAAACAAGGGTGTTATAACGTGCTCGTGTTATGAGCTATCAAAACTCTTTTTAAAATTTGGCCACAAATTGGCACCTAATCTTTTTACACCCGCCAAAGGGTGATACTGCATCCTTTTAATTATCCTTCTCATAATTGATTTTTGTTAATTTTAGAATGATTTCTCCAACACTACATTGGTATGATTTATCTCCCAAAATAGAATAGGAACCTTTGGATCCTTGGTAATTAGATCAGATATATTTGGAAAAGAACATAATATTTATGATTTTACTTTAGATTATTTCTCCATTTAAATCATGTACCTTTATTGAGAAATGAAGGATCATTGCATAGTTGGAATTCATAATGTTTTGAAAAATTGTTATTGTAATTGTTTTTACTCAGTATAATATACCATAAAAACTCCAAAGGCGAGGCCATAATAACACATAAATGGTCATTAGGCTTCCCAAATTTTGTAATGGAATTGTTGTTCTACAAACATAATGAAAAAGTTATGTAAACATAATGTGTTTTGCAATGTAGAAGCCTCTTTATAAATATGAGTTTTCCTTTTTGCCTATTTTGGAGCTTTAGAAACATAATGTGTTGTCAATTGTGCATACGCTTATGTCTAAAAGATGCACCTACGTACATACAAAAACACATAAAACCATACATAAAAAATAAATAAAAACATACATAGAAAAAAGTGATGAAATCGACAGATGTACCAAGCATTAGGGAAATGGTAGGGACGAGTTAATGGTATCGTCAGGTCAGTTTCCCTGCCTCCTACTAGTTGATAAAACTAGGCCTTGTGGCTTGCGATAGAAGTTGTTGTTTTCAAATCTTTTTTCTAGCATGGGAATTGAAGGTAGATTGATGTGTGTTTTTTTTATTTGGAGAAACAAGGGTGAAAACACTCTGTGTTTCTAGTATTCATGTTGAAAGCTAAAGCTTGGAGTGCACGTGGAGGAGTTGGAGGAGAAACCGACCAAATCAAGGTGAGGGGTACTAACCATTTGGGTTGCAGAGGGTTTTACCACACTATTTGGGTTGTTTGTTTCTTAACACCTAGGGTTTTCCAACATGATTTTTTACAAAATAGAATGAAGTGTATACTATGAAGTACACTATGTATTGACGATTAATAGAGCCCTCGTTTAATGATAAATGTGTTATTTGATCAAATAGAACCCCATCTATACATTTGTATATCTGTATTTCAAGACAAAGCTTTGGTATAAGTAAAGGCAGACTTCAAAACACATTGCATTTTCCAACTTGCACTACACAATTTTCACCATTATCAAAAAAATTATTCAGTATTGCCAATAATGGCAAGAAATTTGTGTTCTTTCTATTTTTAATGCGCACCTACATCTATGGTCTTAAAAACCATAAGGGCTTGGGTATGTTGTGGTGTGGAGGTTGAAAAATGTAGTGTGTTATGAAGCATGCAATTTTTTTTGACTATATTGGAAAAATGGGTTTTGAAGGGACTCGAAACCCTTTACATCACATTAGAGAAAAATGTTGCTAAAAGAGAAAGACATTGAAGCATAAGCCTTCTTACCCTTCCTACCACCCTTTGAATCGTGCTTCTTCAACTTTGTGATCCATCTAGAGGTCCTTCACAAAAACTCCTTGACCACCTTAACCCTAGCCTCATTAGGTAAGTCTTTCTCCTCACGACCAGCTGCACCAGAGCCTTGGCCATGGAGCTCAACACTCTCCTTAGACCAAATTTGAGAATCATCAGATATAATATTAGTGTCATTACTAGCAAAAGGGGACCTGCGAGAGCCTGAATCCTGCAAGCTTTCTTTTTTTATAGGGGGCCGCCATAGGAGACAACGAACAACCCAAATAATTCTCCTCCTCATGCCTTTTAGCTTCACCATCATCATTGGTCTGCAAGCCAGTGAAGAGTCTCCTCACTTATGGCCTTCTCCTTTCCTTTAACTGACTTGGGAGGAGTAGAATATGGAAGCATGCAATTTGTTATACCATAGAGGTTGTGCGATTTTAACTATCTACCCTGAAGCTTGGTCTAGGCCACTAAGTGTTGTTGACAAAAAAAACATGTTTTAAAACATTGTATCTGTGTGAGGACATTCAAAGCTAAACACGCAACAACTAAATTGGTTAGTCACACATGAGCTCAATTTGGACAGTTTTCCTCATTTGTGATATTTCTGGAGTGAACATTAAAATTGCAAAATTCTAAAACCCTCAACAGAAAAACACATAATGAACTCTGCATATCAAATTAAAATCCCCTTTTGCAAGGAAAACCCTTGGAAACCTGTCAATGAATACCGCTTTTTGGAACGAATATCCTTTCAATTCTTGAAAGTCCCTAGGTAGAATGGAAAAATGGCTTATATTTCTGGTAGAAATACATACCTACATTGGATTACATCATGGTTGATAGGAAATTTTACACCTTTCTTCCTTTCCTCATTCTCTCCATTACTAATTCATTATTTTTTCAAAAAATTCAACAAACATGTTATCATTTTGGCATTGCTTGCAGAAATGGATGCAATTTTTTTTACATAAAAGGTTTTCATAAAAAAATTTGGTTTCCCTCTAACCTTTCATCTCCATTAAAACATACACATAGACCACAAGCAACGTATCTTCCCAAAATAATACATCTGTTGTTGCAACTATAGAAGTAATTACATACTATTATGCATGTTACACTCATACACCGCATACAAAGTTGTGGGTTGAACCACTCATCGTGTAGTTCAACTTTCACTTGTTTAGTTTTATGAATTTCTAGATGTATTATTTTTTGGTAGGGAAAGTGGCCGATATGCTTCGGCCTTTGAATGCCTGCAACTCCTTTCTACACTCTCAAGCAACCTAAAAAATGGTGAATGTAAAAAATGGTGACGTTTTAGGATTTTTGTCCATTCCAAATTATGATTTATAAAACATGATGAGGTTTATGATGCATCTGACATGCATTTTTGTAGGTAGAATAACCTCTTCCAATGGGAAGAAGCTAATTTGACTACAAAATATAGTAAAATCAAGCTATTATCCTTGAAAAAATTTATGTCTTGGACATGATAACATAATTAGACATGTCTTATCCTTGAAAAAGGGCAATACATTATCATGTGTAAGCCATGCGGTTTTGTATGAAGATCAACTTTTGCAATTGGAAGTTTCTATTCTCCCTAAAATAATGCATGTCAGAGGAATCATAACATACAAAAATGCATTAAGACATACAAAATTACATACACCACATGATGGGATAGCTTAGTGTGGGGCCTCCCAAGACAGGGGTTACAAGTGACGAATTTGGAAGATGAGAGGAAATGAACTATTGGGGTGGAATTGAGGAGATAATGGTAGTGTCAGATCATTTTGCCTGCCTTTTTCTAGTTGTGATGTTGTGGCGGGGGTTTAACCATAAAAATCGATGGCCAACAATATTTTGTGAGAAGTTATCATTTTCAATGAATTATATGCACCCACAAGCATTGGAGGTGGATTGACGTGAGTAAGACTTGTGTTCTAAATTGTCATAACTATTGTTTTTCAAGAAGTGTTCAAATATGACATTGTGCAAAATAATTGGAGGTTAGAAAATACTTTATGTTGTGATTTCTTTCATTCTACATGTTGAAAGCTAAAGGTTTGAGAGAACGGGGTGGAGTTGCATGTGGGGGATATATAACACTATACAAATTCACCTAAGGGATGAGTAATGAATTGGGTTGTTACAAGTTTCAAAGGTTTTAAAACGGTATTTGGGGGTTAGGTTTAATAACACCTAGTGTTTTCCAACCTATAATTACACATTGTTGGCCTTACCGTTGCATGAAAATGTCGACTTGTCAATGCCTGATACAAGCACCAAATAAGACCTCTATAAAAACATGACAACATTTCATGACAACTAGGCATATTTGGAGCAACTTTGCCATATTTTTAAAAAAATCTCTTCTCTCTAGCACATGTCACCACCTCTTCCACAATCTGATCCATTGAGCTCCATGATTTTGAAAGGTTTCATCAATGTACGATGGAGAGAAGAGCATGTTTTACAAATGAGAAAGGTACGCTTCAAAGTTTCCTAGTTGTCATGTTTTTATAGAGGTTACTTCTAGAGGTCAGAGGATTAAAAAAAGCCACATATTTGATGTGGGTTTTTCGAGAGATTTCTAGTGGTATCATCTACAACTATCTTGATGTCAAAACAAAATAAAAAAACACCACATATTGGCAATATGGAAAACACAATGGGTTATGTGTTATTTAATTCTGCTTGTTCTAATTCTGCTTCATATGGTCAAGATGTGAAAGCTAATAATTTCTTTGATGCAACTATACAAGATGTAATGTAATGAAGAAGCATGTGTTTCTAGTTGGTTGACCAACTACTACCCTATCTTCCATGTAATTCCTTGCTTGGATAGAGGAATTGAGTCTCCCGTATAGTTTGTGGGAAAAATGTGTTAAGGAGAATCGACAGTAAAGGGATAAAGTATAGTGATGTCAAATAACATAATTATGCTCATTTCTTTGAATGTGTCTTCAATGTATGGGTGAAAATGAGCATGGGTGTTTAATACCACAATCTACAAATAGAGATTGTAAATCTTTGTGACTAGCCAATTCATTTTTACTGAGAGATGTGAGACCTTTTCCTAGCTGGATGCATTTAGAAGGTATCCATTGAACCAATAGTAATCATCTAGAAGCAAAATCTTCCCAAGGAGACGAGTATAAAATTTATGATATTCCTTAGGGGGGAATCTTGAATTAGTCATCACATGGGTCTTATCGAGGAATGGTTGTTTGTTACAGTGTTGAAATTAAACTACACTTTCAAGTTTGATTATGAGTTTTATTATAATTGGTATCAGAGTTGGGTCATGGGTTCAAATCCTTTGGTCACTCTATGGTTTAACTGCCTCCCATGCATCTTATCTAATGCTTGTATCAGGTATTGATAGGTTGATGTTTTCGTGCAACAACAAGGTCAACACACATAAACAATATGAATGTAATAATAACTTTTTTCTTACTTACACAGTAAGAACCCAATTGGTTGCTTATGACTTAGGTGAATTTGGATACTTTTATGTATCCTCCACCGGCAATTATATTGACAGTATGATTGTCTTGGAAGCCTTTTGTTTTGTAGATAGTAATAATGTAATGAAGTTCACCTTCAAAATATATAATAACTCTTAGTTACAGTATACAATATACATTGTATTTGAATTTCTTTGTATGATTGAAATAAAGAGATGCACAAAATAATGTAATATTGGAAAACATAATGTGGGTTTCCATTTATTAAATTATGTATGTTTAAATCTAAACAGTTGAGAGAACAAGGAGGAGTTGCAGGTGGGGGATACATACAAGTTTTTAAATATTAAAGATACTGAGAGGGGGGGTGAATCATTATCTTCTAAATTTATTGAACAACTACCTTTTAATTACTTAACTGCATAACACAACAAAGAGAAAGAGAAAAACATGAAATCCCACAACATAAGAACACCAGATTTTTACGTGGAAAACCCAATGAGGGAAAAACCACGGTGAGGATTAGATCACAATGTATAGTTATACTAATACCGATTACCAAAGGAGGCTTACTGCCAGAGGGCTCACTTCCCGAATACAAAATCTCACTGCTTACAAGGAGGCTCATTGCCTATAGAGTTTATAGAAACAAAAGTATGGCTAACCGCCAAAATTGAACTGATGAAGATACACCACAAGTGTAGATTTAGTTCTGTTGATGCACCAAATATTCTTTCATATGACATCAGACCAATCTTTGTTCCTCAATTCATACACTTCCCTTATCAATACATACACGCTTGTACTTTCTCGCACTACTGCTTTTATTTGCTTCTCTTCTTTCGCATTCACATGCCATATCTTTTTCATCCTTTTTGTTGTATTCATCATCAAACCATGTTGTATATATACCTGCTATATATCTTCCTACATCAATTAGGTTGGCTTCCAAAATTAATTCAACCTTGTCATGTAACATTATGTCGGCTTGGACATAAACTAGGTCATATATATAATCATAATACCATTAACTAGTTATTAGGTTGGCCATGATTAACGTAATAACAAAGTGCAATCATAAAATTTGATGCCAATGCATCACCCAAACATATGAATATCCGAGAATACATATATACCTACTTCCAATGATCATACACCTTTTCCCCAAAACCTTAAACCATAATTATTATCGGAGAGAATATGCAGACCAAAACACCGGATCAAATACCAGATGAGATAAGCTTGTTTTGCACACCGGTTCAAGGTACCAGATAAACATGGTGACACATGGTGACATCAATGACAACATAGGACTAATATTCCAACAATCTCCCCCTTTAGCATTGATGGCAACATGTAAACAAATTCCTTCAAATTCTCATTCCATATCTCTCCCTCAAAATTCTTCCAAATCTCTCCCCCTTTGACATCAATGGAAAAGGGTGCCAAAAAGATGTAAAATGGTGACATTCAAAATTTCAAAAAAATTCTAGTTTATCCCCCCAAAATTTTTTTCCTAGACCCTTGAAAATCTCAAAAAAATTAATCCTTCAAACGAGAATAACACTTTTCACTTGAAATACCTTCTAGTACCATGGTATAATTTCTTTCATTCATTCAAGTATTGTAGAATCCATTCAAGTATTGTAGAATCCATTCTTGTTCTTATTCTTTCCAACATGGCTAACAATGTGAAGGAGGATGACCGATCATATGAGTATTATCTTTCATAGTCTTTTACATCAGAGAGTATTCCAACGAGATGATCTAACCGAACCTCAACAATTTCATTAAGAAGCCAAAACGTCTTCACTACGTCATCCCTTTGTATTTGCACAATAATTAGTTTAGTTTGAAATTCAACAATTCTCGGCCTTTGCTTCCCATATTTGTCCAAAAAAATATCAAACTTCTTCCCAATACTGTTCACTTCAGATTTTGTAGCTTCAATTTTGCTTCAAAAATTATCAACTGCAATAGGCCATCAAAGGCAATACTTGTAAGTATCAGTCATTTCTTTCATGCACTTCTTCATCTCAGTGATGAGTTTATATAACTTATGCTTGGCTTTAGAACATCTCTTTTCAACTAAAGCTTCCAACTTGTGTCCTTTGTGTCCTTCAAGCAATATTATCTCTTTAATTACCTCAAGTAAATTCTTTGTCAAGGAATTAGAAACAATTGAAATATCAATACCTTTACGAAGTAGATGCTCAACCAAAGAATCATCAATTTTAAGTTTGTCAATAGGAGAGGCCGAACTCCATAATTTACCAATTTTCTTTATTTTCCCTTTAACTAGCATGTTCCTGATGTCATCAGGATCAAAAGATTTAGATCCTGGCAGAGATTCTACTCCTTCTTCCTTCTCTTCAGGAATAACAATGATATTTTAAGATATTTCCTTTCTTTTCTTTGATTCTGAAGGGGAATCATAGATAACAACTTCCAATTCTTTTGTCCCAGAGGAAGATCCTTCCTCAAATTAACTAGCCATAACTTCACCAGATCTTATTCCTTTTTGAAAAGATAAGAAAATGTTTTTACACACACTCATTTTATCTTCCAGACCTTCCAAGTACCTGTATATCTATCTTGCCACAGGAATCCTGGATTCCCACTTAACATCCTTCTTTCTCGACAATGATTCCAAAGAATAAAGTACTAGACATGCAAGCAAGGACCCAAAACAGAAAGGGTATCCTTCTGCCAAAGTCATTCGTATGTTTTCAACAAGATTTATAAGGATCAATCCACATAGATCAAACTATTTGTTTTCTTTCACCATTTTATACGCCAAAAATACATCAATGGCCAAAGTAGAGCTTTCCCAATTTTTGAAATAAATTTTATAAGAAATGCCATACACGACATACCCAACAGAGAGATCAAAAATAGTATCGATCAATAGTTCTCAAGGATCCTTGTCCACTCCCATTAGCTCCTCTACTTCGGGTATATCATGGAAAAAATATGCTCTTAAGTGGCAATAAAATTCAGAAAATTAGAGTTATGCAACTTGACATAAAAAATTGAATAACTTATCTATATTATTTCAAAAATATGTAAGAATAGAATCTGTAGCAAATTGAATGAATTTTCTAAACTACTAGATCTTTTATTTATTTTTAAATATCTATTTGGTGAAAATTTGAAATTTCAATTCAGTAGTACCTGAATTTCAGGGAAAACATAAGAGGTAGGTGTCTGTCTGACCACCCTAACCATAATAAAATGATAATATTTTTTTATAATCTATTCTAGATATAAGTAGGGGACTCATGTCCCAATGTGATGCAATGTTTTTGTAATTTTTTTCCAAGTAAATAAATAATTATGTGTTTTTTATTAAATTTTTTTAAAAATATAAAAATTCCTATGTCTAACCACCTTAACTTGGTCAAAACTTCATGAAATTTATTTTTTATTTTTTTAATCCTATAGTATGCGAAGCATAGAATGTGACGCATATTTTAGATTCAAAAAATGTGATACCGTTTGAAATCTATAGATTATTTTCAACTAGCCTATCAATCAAGACTTTAGTCGTAATTCAAATAGAAAATGAATAATAATAATTTATTAAATTCAAAGTAAATAATAATCTATATTGGTGGAAATTTGAGAATCTCCTTTAAAAACCTTTTTCGTTTAATCAATTTTGGGTAAAAAAAAAGTCGTCAGCCACATGGGCCATCATATCACTTAGACATTGCCACTTTTTTGCCCATCATGATCCTGCACATACCCCTTCCTTGTATTTTATACTTTTCTTTCCAAGAAGATCACCAACACTACATAACCTAGTAACAACTTCAATTGCTTCCTTCATAATGGGATAAGATTTATCCAATATAATGCTACCGTCCTTGATTTTTCTCAAAACAAACAAGATAAAATCTCTATCAACAATCTAGGGAAATTCTCCCCACAAGTCCAAACCTAGGGTTTGTAAGTTATTTAATTCGCTTGAATCTAACCCCGACTCCATCTTCTTTATTTTTCAATGATCAAATTCATCCAACTTAGATCCTTTTAACTTCAGAGGAATATTTCCACTTGATCCTCTATTAAGCATTTCCATTTTACCACTAAACCTTTTCAAATTCAATATAAATTCTTCAATTACCTTCTTCTATGACTGAGAAAGGAAACTTCTGCTTTTTTCTTTCGAATGTCCGGAACAATTTCTTTAGAATGCTTCAAAAATTGTTCCAAGATAGTTATGAGTCACTCCCATAATTCCTTCAAATTATTTTGATGATAAAAATGATTTGTAAGATTTCCTTTATACATCATCATTTTCCCCTAACTTACATTAATTACAAAAATTTGATAAAACTTTCCTTTCACTTCTTCTGAGAAACCCTAATCCACTCCACAAAAGAACATGCTCACTCTTTTTCTTTCGATTTCTTTTGCATCAGCTCTGTTCAGCTATTCCTTATAGAATATCCATGTGCCAACATCTAACACACCATAATTATGAGGGTTTACTTGATTTTATGATAAAAATCCCCCTAAGACCATGCCAAGTCTAATTTCCGAAGGATCCATCTACACCGGATGAGGGTACAATCACATAAGTAGACTCTGACTCTTCCTTTTTCTTCCATATCTTACTCATTTCTTGCTTCACCTCTTCCTTATCCATCTTTTTCACCGGTTCATTATCTTCCAATGGAGTAGACTGCTTTCCATTTTTACTTCTACATACTTTTGAAATATGTCCCAATTTTTTGCAATAGTGGCAAACAACATTTCTCTATCTTGTTTGAATTCCATTAGTCACTATTTTGCATTGATTTTTTTTATGTCCAAACATGTTATAGGTGTAACAATATCCATGAAAAGATTGATTTATTCTTCCTCTATTGAATTTGTTCATCATCACTCTATTAACCATCCTTACTTGTGATCTACATTTAGTAGCCATATGTCTTATCTTCTTGCATGTATAAAATTATCTAGAGAAGAAACCAAAAATATGATTCAACTTACTCCTACACTCAGCTTCCTTATGACCAAATTTATTACATAAAAACCAAACACCATTGAATGATGAGTACCTTTGTGCATTTGGTTGTCTGATAGGCGGTCTCCTTCCAGATTTTAATTTTTGCTTTCCTTTCTATTGAGTTTTCTGATTATTTACAAGATCTGAGTTCTGCATCTTTTCATCAACTTCATTCCCTAATCCACCTTTGTCTTTAGAATGTTTCTATCCTTCTATTAATTCATCAAGCTTAGTGGAGCTTGTCCTAAAATCATCTTCACAAAGTTTTTCTTTCTCTAATTCTTCTTTCAGATTCATTACTTTCTGTTCAAGTCTAGAGCAAACATCAACCTTTCTTTGTATTACTATTTTCAGACATTCCTCAACACTCTTTTTTTCATCTACTTTTAGCTCCAGTCCGGTATTTTCTTCATTCTCTTGTTTCAATTTCTCATTCACTTCTCTATATCTTTCTTTGAATTTGTTTAACTACTCTTTAAACTTTTAGATACACTCATTTGCTTCATCTATATTTTCCTTCAGATCTTTTTTTTCAATTTCAGCCTTGTCAAGATCTTCAAGGGCACTCCGGATCTCTTCTTTATCCCTTGTTCAATCTACAAGATCTCCCTCAAGCTGTTAGGCTTCTCTAGAGGAACCAAGAACTCTGATACCAATTGTTAAATATGAAATCTATACTAAGAGGGGGGGTGAATCAATATCTTCTAAATTTATTGAACAAATAATTTTTAATTACTTAACTACATAATATAGAAAAGAGAAAGAGCAAAACATGAAATCCCACAACACAAGAACACCATAAGTTTATGTGGAAAACCCAATGAGGAAAAAACCATGGTGAGGATTAGCTCACAATGTATAGTTATATTAATATTGATTACAAAAGGATGCTTACTTCCATAGGGCTCACTGCTTACAAGGAGGCTCACCTCCTACAAAGTTTATAAAAACAACAGTATGGCTAACCGCCAAAATTGAACTGATGAAGAAACACCACAAGTGAAGATTTAGTTTCGTTGATGCACCAAGTATTCTTTCATATGACAACAGACCAATATTTTATCCTCAATTCACACACTTCCCTTATAAACACATACATGTTTGTACTTTCTTGCACTACTGCTTTTCTTCGCTTCTCTTCTTTTGCATTTGCATACCATATGTTTTTCATCACTTTTTCTTCATTCATCTTCAAACCATCTTGTATATATACCTAGTATATCTGCCTACATCAATTAGGTCATCTTCCAAAAGTAATTTAACCTTGTCATGTAGCATTATGTCAGTTGGGACTGAAACTAGGTCATACATATAATTGTAATACGAGTAACTGGTTATTAGGTCGGACATGATTAACCTAATAACAAAGTGTAATCATAAAAGATGATGCCAATGTATCACCCAAACATATGAATATCCAGGAATACATATATACCTACCTCCAATGATCATACGCCTTTTTCCCAAAACCTTAAACCATAATTATTATCAAAGAGAATATGCGGACCGAAATACAGGATCAAATAATAGATGAGATAAGCTTGTTCTGCACACCAGTTTAGGGTACCGGATCAACATGGTGACACATGATGAAATCAATGAAAACTTAAGACTAATATTCTAACAAAACTAACTAGATTTACCTGAGAGGTGACTAACCCATTAGGTTGTCATGTGTAGAGGGTTTTACAACACTATGTGGGTTACAGGTTTCTTAACGCCCAATGTTTTCCAATTTCATTTCATTATTGCTTTCTAGAGAGAAAAAGGTTATCAAGAAAATAATAAAACATACCAAACTGAGGTGAGGGGTGAGTAACCAATTGGGTTATTACTTGTAAAGAGTTTTAGAACAGTGTGTGGGTTGCAGGATTTATAACACCCAGTGTTTTCCAACCTAAAATTTCACATAACAGTTTGAATGTATTGAAAATATTTTTTTATTTAGAGAGTACGAATGTAATGAAAGACACTTTGAAAATTTACAACTGTTAGTTACGGTATAAATTGCAATTCAGTATCTTCATGTGATTGAAAAATAAATGCAAAAAGTAATTGCAAGTTGGAAAACACAATGGGTTGCGAGTTATTTCATTTTGGAGGTGAGGGATACATAATTGAAGCCAAATCAAGTTGAGGGGTGACTAACCAATTGGGTTGTTATGTGTATAGGGTTTTACAACACTATGTGGGTTTTAGGTTTCATAACACCATCTCTTTTCAAACCTACAATTTTGCTAAAGGTATGAATGTATTGAAAAGCTTATTTTTATTTAGACATAAAATGTAATGAAAGACACCTTCAAAATGCATCACAAATCTTAGGTAAACTAAAACTTGTGTTTCAAATTCCTCTTAAGATTGAAGAAATATATGATTTCTTACAACAAACGATGCAATAAATTTTGGAACTTTAACTGTCCATAACACTTGCAAGGGTATGTGTAGGATCATCATGGAAAAAATAGGCCCTTAAGTGGCAATGAAAATTCAAAAAATCAGAGTTAGGCAACTTGACATAAAAATTTGAATAAGTTATCTATATTATTTCAAAAATATGTAAGAACAGAATCTGTAGAAAATTGAATGTTGTTTCTAAAATACTAGGTTTATTTTAAAATATGGAAAATCTATTTGGTGAAAATTTGAAATTTCAATGCAGTAGTACTTAAATTTCAGGGAAAAAATAAGAAGTAGGTGTCTATCTGACCACCCTAACCACAATAAAATGATGATATTTTTTTATAAGATTTTAGACATAATTAGAGGAATCCTGTCCCAATATGATGCATATTTTTTTGTAATTTTTTTCCAACTAAATAATTAACTATGAATTTTTTATTACAACTTTTAAAAAATATAAAAACTTGTATGTCTGACCACCTTAACTTGGTCAGAACTTCATGAAATTCATTTTTTTTGTTAATCCTATAGTATGCAAAGCATAGAATGTGACACATGTTTTGGATTAAAAAAATGTGATATAATTTGAAAGTTATAGATGTTTTTCAATCAAACTATCAATCAAGACTTTAGTTGTAATTCAAATAGAAAATGAATAATAATAATTTATTAAATTCAAAGTAAAGAATAATTTATATTGGTGGAAATCAGAGAATCGTCTTTAAAAACCCTTTTCATTTCATCAATTTTGGGTTAAAAAAAAGTTGTCAGCCACATGGGCCATCATATCACTTACATATCGCCACTTTTTGGCCCATCATGATCTTGCACATAACCGCTTGTGTCTTACATTTTACAGCCAACTACGGATGCGTGATTTAAAAGGGAAAATGCTTCGTACAATGTTGAGGTGGTTGGCACACTTGAGAGGGTGTGTAGTGGCATATCTTCTTCAAGACAATCACGTTTGAAAATGTGCAAGTAAGATTCGGTAATTACAAGATGCAATCAAATGTATAATTTTAATCTCTCATAAGTAGTTACAATGTTGACTAGAAAGTGGAAATGTTTTAATTAGGAGGCGACAATCGTTGTATAGAGGATGTCCCCTCATTTTAAGAAAATTTTGAATCTGAGGGAGTGACGTGTTTGGTAATTGATTGTGAACTTCCAATTGCTCTTTACTTCCAATGTGTCAATCATAATGCTTTACAATTTTAGTTAGAAAATTTCATGTCTGTTATGAATATGTTGATTTTGGTAGTATATCATTCCTTCGATTTAGGATGATAATTGGGGAGATAATCACACTCTTTCCATAGTCCACGAGAAAGAGGAAGAGTGTGCAAAGGGTGACACTAAATATGGGGAGGGTGTGAATGAAGTACGAGGTGATGTGGAGGACGGAAAGGTAGATATAATAATTCAATTATTGCATCGTTTGGATGTTTGTATATGTTGTGCATTCAAATTATTTTAATATCAAATATATTAAGCTATTTTCCTTTTTGAATTATTTGTGCAGGTTGTTGTTGAATACATAAGATAAGTGGAGAATGCACGATACATATATTACTGTATTGTAGAACAATGTACAAGAAAATTTCATGTTTGTAAATTATTCAACATGCATAGGATTCAAGATCACCATTGTGTTATTCTCATGCCATAAAAGCATGGCCGAAGTGCATTGGGGGGAACCAAAATGCCCCCCTCCTCCCCTTGAGAAATTGAAAAATTATCTTCAAAAGAAGGTGGATAATATGGAGTACCAACTAAATCTACGATAGAATATCCAGTAGAAGTATGTTATTGAAACTGTATGTGGAAAGTATGGTAAACAAATCTTCTATTTACTTCCTAAGGAACGAAAGGATGAGGTGAAGAAGCAAATGGCGTCATACAATAGTAAGAAGAACAAGGAGCAAAGAAGGAAAAAAAAACATTTCTATTGTAGGAGAAAAAGAGAAAGGATGGAATGGTAATGTAGAATTGAACTGTTAAATCTGAATTTTGGCTGGTTCATTTTTTCTATTTTGATGCATACAAGAGATTCTTTCCACCCAAAAAATTATTGGTCATTTGGTAGAGGAAGCTATGCCCATGAAAGCCCAAGATGATGTTGCTCCTCCCAACCCGACATCTAACATTGAGAAAAAGGAATGTACACGGTCAAAAGTTTCAAGAAACCCTCACAAGAATAAATGAGAACAAACGATGATTTCAAAATCTTATGTTTAATGTTTGTTTTGATTATTTTAATGAATTGGTTGCATTCATCTAAATTTGATGTGACATTTTAATTCCTTCTATTATAGAGCAAGGATGAACAACGAAGTGTTAGCCTCGAGTAGGGTACTATTGATTTGGAAGATGAAGTAGTGCCCATGAAAGCACAAGATGATGTTGTTCCCCCCAACCCATTGTCTAATATTGAGAAGAAGAAGGAGCACACATAGTCGAAGGTTTAAGGTGCCATCACATGAAGAAACAAGAACAAGCAGTGATTTCAAAATATTTTATTTAATGTTATTTTAATTATTACAATGAATTGGTTGCATGCATTTAAATTTGATGTGATGCTTTAATTCCTACTGTTACAGGGCAAGGATGAACACCAAAGTGTTGGCCTTGAGTAGGGTATTGTTGATTTGAAAGATGAAGTAGTTCCCATGAAATCACAAGATGATGTTGTTCCTCCCAACCCATTGTCTGACATTGAGATGAAGAAGGAGCATACACAGTCTAAAGTTTCATGGCACCCCCACATGAAGAAAAAAGAGAAAAGGGTGATTTCAAAATCTTATATTTAATATTATTTTTAATTATTTCAATGAATTGGTTGCATGCATCTGAATTTGATGTGATGTTTCAAATCTTGCTATTACATGGCAAGGATGAACAATGAAGTGTTTGATTGAGTAGGGTACTGTTGATTTGGAAGATGAAGCAATGCTCATGAAAGCACAACATGATGTTGTTCATCCCAACCCATTGTCTGACATTGAGAAGAAGAAGGAGGGTAGATGATCTAAAGTTTCAAGGTGCCCTCACATGAAGAAACAAGAACAAATGATGATTTCAAAATCTTCTATTTAATGTTTATTTTGATTATATCAATGAATTGGTTGCATGCATTTGAATTTGATGTGACGTTTCAATTCGTATTATTATAGGGCAAAGATGAACAATGAAGTGTTGGCCTCAAGTAGGGTACTACTGATTTGGAAGATGAATCAGTGCCCATGAAAGCATAAGATGATGTTGTTCCTCCCAACCCGCCATTTAACATTGAGAAGAAGGAGCGTACATGGTCAAAAATTTCAAGGTGCCTTGACATGGAGAAACTAAAAGATACTGTGAATTCAAAATATTCTATTTAATGTTCATTTTGGATGAACCCACAAAAGTGGTTTACAATTCGAGTGAGAAAGGAAAATTTGAAAAAAATGACCCCATGCAAACAAAATTGCATTTAGGGGTTAGAACGAACTATTTGGTTCTAGCAAACCCATTAAATGTTTGCCCCACATTTCTCATTCAAAAAAAGAAAATAAAATGCTAGAGGAAAGGGGGTTCACTCGAACCCTCCTTTTCCCCCCTTCTCCCCCTCAAGCACCAAAAAAGTCCAGAATTTTGCATTTCGAAACTCAGGTTGGGGATGAAAATGGAGGAGACTTCATAGACACAACTAGATGATGGTAGTCCTTGGAACGAGCTATCTAATGAATATAATTTTAATATGTTTTGGTTTTATTATGTATTTGTTTTTTTAGTTTTATTAAACATAGGTTTGACACCAAAAATCAAGCTCTCTATTTTGCATGTTTGAATGTGGAAAAATAGTAGATTATAAAAAAAAAATTGAAAAATATGAGTGCACCAGATATTGAAGTCCTCGATCCAATAAAAAATTCAATTTTGATACATACAAAAAAAGCTACGTTGTATATGGCTCGTCTATGTCTGAATTGTAATTGGTTTGACTTCAAAACTTTATTAAGGAAAAAATATTCAATAAAACACGATGAGACTGTTGGAAGCACTAGATATCGTAGTTACAAATCTAAATTTGAAAGAATCATGGAAAAAAATTTGTGTTGTATATGGTGAGCGTCACTCCTTATTTAAATGTTGTTTGCTGAAAAAAACTATTTTTCAAAGGAGATGGAAAAAGAAGTGCACTTTGATTCCAAATTTTTTGAAAAAAATATACTAAGAATCTAAATACAAAATTTCACAAATCACTAGTTTGCATCATCTTCAAATTCCTCACGGTTTATCCACTATAGGTGCGCGAAAGTGAAGATTTAGTTAGAAAAAATTATTTCAGTGTCCATTTTTGCCAAAAATTGTAAACCAGTATTGTGGGATCACCCTTTTGATTATTTCAATGAATTGGTTGCATGCATCTAAATTTGATGTGACGTTTCAATTCCTACTATTACAGAGCAAGGATGAACAACTATGTAACGAAGTGTTGGCCTTGACCTTATTAGCGATGTGGTTGCAATGGAAATGGGAGATGCTAATTAAGATGGACATGGGGGTGGGGAGAGCACTGGCCTGCAAGTGGGATAGGGAAATACAGATGGACATGGGGATGGGGAGAGCACTGGCCTACAAGTGGGAAAAGGTAATAAACATGAACATGGGGAAGGGGAGAGCACTAGCCTGCAAGTGGGACAAGGTAATAAAGATGGACATGGGGATGAGGAGAGCGCTAGCCTACAAGGGGGAGATGACAATAAAGATGGACATGGGGATGGGGAGAGCAACAATGTTCCATCTATATCGGTGAGAGACACAACACACTTCCATGCTTCTATTCTAATTTCTTTATGAATCCTTCAATATGTCTTGAATTATGATTCACGTCAGTGACATTTCTATTGAAGCCAAATATTGATGATGAATAGGTGATAGAGTTCAAGGGCATCACTTTTGAGATCGATGACCACGTTGATCTTTAGAGGTAGCGTAAACTGGTTGACAAAGGCATTATAATTGTTGTCAATATACATGCTCTTAGCCATGGCTTTCCCCACCCAAAACATTGTGTGAGAGTTAGCATTGTTAAGGTCATTGCTAGTGACTACACAATGCCTTTTGGATGTCCTGGTGCAAAGACTATCAAAGAGTGTGTGGG
Source organism: Sequoiadendron giganteum (assembly GCA_007115665.2). Lineage (NCBI taxonomy): Eukaryota > Viridiplantae > Streptophyta > Pinopsida > Cupressales > Cupressaceae > Sequoiadendron > Sequoiadendron giganteum. The sequence continues at coordinate 350,122,042 of CM021102.1, forward strand.
TAGCTTAACAATATGGAAGCTCTCTGAGTTGAATAATTCTCTTCCAGAGGTACATATAAATGATATCTTGCTATATATATTATACTAACTTATATTTTTTTCCATCCATATGTTAATTGTTCAAAAAAAATTTATAGGCTGAAGGTGTTCAAAGTGCAAAGGACAAAGCATAGCCTCTCTAGAAATCTGTTGTTTCACGTTCATCATCTACAAAGGTTCGTGGAATTGGAATCACCCCTCCCAAAATTCACAGCAACCCAAAGTAGCATGCCATATATTATGGAGGCATGACCTCAATTGCAAAGAATATGCAACATAGGATATGATGAGATAGGCTCTAAATACTCATTGTGCATTATGGGTTTCATTATTTGATTATTGACCAATTATGGTGTAGACATATACATTTGAACACTATGTTGTTATACATTTCATACTAGACTTTTCGTGGCCCTCTATAATTACATTATCAACAATGTGAAATAATGGTAGGAAATACCACCTGAAGTGTTACTGTTTATGGTAGCTTGCTTATAAATGAAAGAGATAAGTTGACATGTAAATAGTTTGACCTCAAAAAATTTGAATAGAGTAGTCAATGGTATTCAATATAGTAATTGCATACATGGTATTCAAAAGAGTATACAAATAAATATTATGTGTATGTATATGTATGTACCTATGTGGGCAACTATTTGCATTGTTGGAAAACACACTTTCCCCTGTTAGTTATTTCCTTATGAAAAGTTATTGTTTTGTTTCAACCAAAAATTTAATGAAGTCCGCTTTCAAATTTTAGAACAACTATTTGGTACAGTAAAAATGGTATTTCCCTTTTTCCATTTGATTGGAAGAAATAAATAGTCACATTGTTTGTTAGTGTTGGAAAACAAACTTTCCCCTGTCTGTTATTTCCTTATGAAAAGTTTTGTTTGGTTATGACCACGAATGTAATGAAGTCAACTTTCAAATTTAGAACAACTCTTTTCTATAGTAAAAATTACATTTTCCTTTTTTCCATCTGATTGGAAGAGATAAAATGGTCACATTGTTTGTAGTGTTAGAAAACACATTGTCCCCTATCTGTTATTTCCTTATGAAAAGTTTTATTTGGTTATGACCACAAATTTATTGAATTCAACTTTCAAATTTTAGAACAACTCTTTTCTACAGTAAAAATGAGATTTTCATTTTTCAATATAATTGGAAGCTTGATAAATGGTCACATTGTTTGTAGTGTTGGAAAACACACTATCCCCTGTCTATTATTTCCTTATGAAATTTTTTGTTTGGTTATGACAACGAATGTAATGAAGTCAAATTTCAAATTTTAGAACAAATCTTTGGTACTGTAAAAATGGAATTTTCCTTTTTCCATTTGATTGGAAGAGATAAATGGTCACATTATTTGTATTGTTGGAAACACGTTGTCCCCTGTATGTTATTTCCTTATGAAATTTTTTGTTTGGTTATGACCACGAATGTAATGAAGTCAAATTAAAAATTTTAGAACAACTCTTTGCTACAGTAAAAATGAAATTTTCATTTTTTTCATCTGATTGGGATAGATAAAATGCTCACATTGTTTGCAGTGTTGGAAAACACACTATCCCCTGTCAGTTATTTCCTTATGATTTTTTTTATTTCATTATGACCAAGAATGTAATGAAGTCCATTTTCAATTTTTAGAACAACTATTTGGTAGAGTGAAAATGACATATTTCCTTTTTTCATGTGATTGGAACAAATAAAATTCCCACATTGTTTGTAGTGTTGGAAAACACACTGTCTCATGTCAATTATTTCATCATGAAAAGTTTTTATTTCCCATGCTCCAAAAATGTAATGAAGTACACTTTAAAATTTTAGAACAATACTTTGGTATCTAGTTAAAATTGAATCTCCCTTTTTGATGTGATTGAAACAAATAAAATACTCGTCTTATTTGTAGTGTTGGAAAACATGCTATCCCATGTCAGTTACTTCGTTGTGAAATATTTTTTTCGTTACGACCAAGAATGTAATGAAGTCCACTTTCAATTTTTAGAAATATTTGGTAGAGTGAAAATGGTATTTATTTCTTTCATGTGATTGGAACAAATAAAATGATCACATTGTTTGTAGTGTTGGAAAAAACACTGTCTCGTGTCAATTATTTCATCATTATTTTTTTTGTTTTGTAGGCTTCAAAAATGTAATGAAGTCCGCTTTCAATTTTTAGAACAACTATTTGGTAGAGTGAAAATGGCATATTTCCTTTTTTCATGTTATTGGAACAAATTTAATGCTCGCTTTGTTTGTAGTGTTAGAAAACACACTGTCCCATATCACTTACTTTGTTATGAATTTTTTTTGTTTGGTAGGCTCCAAAAAATGTATGATTATATATTACATGGTTGTATCTTTTTTATTATGGTATCTTACAAGGATGTAATGTAACTAACATAACACATTATTTGAGTATAAAGAGGATAGATGAATGAAAGAGATATGGGATATGGTTAAAACGGATATATGATATATGTTGTCAAATTAAATTCATGTTAAAATGGATGAATGGAAGGATGGACAAGATTATTAACAAGGACCAAATCATGGTGGGAGTAAATTGATGATAGATAGAGTTGGATAGGTCATTCTCTCATTAAGATATATGTGAAAATTGTTATCAAGTAAATTTTAAAAAGGGGACGACCATGTATTTGAGCATACAATCAAAGAAAGGGTGTGAACAAATAAAGATAAAAATTGAATAGAAAATATAGAAGGAGGTAAATGAATAGATAGGGAGAGTGGGAAAGAAAAAAATAAGGTGGAGTGTTGGTAGATGAGAAATGTGATGAAGGAGGATGTCATGGATAGGTAATGTACATGTAGAGTCCCAATAATAAAAATGGATGGGATGAATTGTGAAATGAAGAAAAAAATTATGAATAAGAAACTTGAGTGAAAGATCTGAGGTAAAATGGATGAAGGGATGGGTGGGGTAAAATTACGTAATGGTGTATTCTCATAGTTTGGAGTGGTTTCCTATTACATATGATTCTATTTTCTATTTTTCATCATGGTACTTTCCCAATTTTCCATGAGTTTTTTCAACAGTGGAAAAATTAATTTCTCTTTACAATTATTTAACCTTTTTCACTTTTTATATTTTTAAAGTTTTGGAAGAGTGTGCTAACTAATATGTTAGGTATAAAAGTACTTGATGTGTATTATTTTCATAGGATCATCTAGTTCATAGCCCTTAGGAGTAGCTATTATGTATGCTCTTGATCTAAAATGAGTAATGACGACATAGGGACCCTACTAGTTTGGCTCAAACTCCACTTTCTTCTCTCTACATGAGTCCTATTTTTCTAATTTTTCTTAAGGAAAATGTCTCCAACCTCAAAATATCTAGTATAAATGTATTTACTATAGTCATGAAAAAACTCTTTGGTACGGTAAAAAAGGAATTTCACTTTCTTCATCTGATCGAAACAAATAAAATACTCACATTGTTTGGAGTGTTGGAAAACACATTGTCCCATTCCAGTTAGTTCATTATTAATTTTTTTGTTTTGTTACGACCAAAAATGTAATCAAGTCCACTTTCAGATTTTTGAACAACTCTTTGGTATAGTCAAAATGGAGTTTCACTTTCTTCATCTAATTGAAACAAATCAAATGCTCACATTGTTTGCAGTGTTGGATAACCACTGTCTCATGTTAGTTATTTCATCATGAATAGTTTTTGTTTTGTATGCTCAAAAAATGTAATGAAGTCCACCTTCAAATTTTAGAACAACTATTTGGTGATGTAAAATGGCATTTCCCTTTTTTCATCTAATTGGAACAAATAAAATGCTCACATTGTTTGTTGTTGGAAAAAACACTGTCCCATGTTAGTTAGTTTGTTATGAAAATATTTGTTTCATTACGACCAGGAGTGTAATGAATTCCACTTTCATATTTTTGAACAACTCTTTGGTACAATAAAAATGACATTTCACTTTCTTCATCTGATTGGACATGTAATAAAATCCAAGATGAAAAAGGAGTTACATGTAACTTGGAATGAATCTTGGGAGTTGAAGAACCATAAATCAAATCCTCTTCTTGGTTGTTGATAAGTGGATATTCCATCATAAAGCTCCTTACTCCACATATTGAGTGTTGGCTTTGGAAAAATGTAGGGTCAATTTTGTGTAGGGAGATGTTGTCAAAATCTTGCTAGAACTCCTTCAAAAATTGGGCTTGGAACATATGAGGTGTATGCAAAAATTTCATTATATTTTTTATCTCTTTGCTAAGTTGAAATAGTGAATGGCACATATTTTAGGCTGGATTTTTTTAACTTGAAAGGGTTTTCTTGGTATAATTTTAAGGTTATATTTCTATGCTATTTTTAGTTTTCTGTTCTTTTTAATCTTGATTAAGTTTGTTGTTTTTTTTATTCAACATTTTAATGTTTCCATTGAATACGAAGTTTATCCCAGTTGCAAGTTTTTGTATTTGATTTCTAGTTTTGAATATTGATTTCTAAAAACATACTGTAGAGAACATACAATATACATTAACCACACATTAGGATGACAATGATAATCCTTTCCTAATAGGCAAGTAAAGGATGCACTTTGGCTTGTGCCCCAATTGGGAAATAATTCACACCCTTTTTAGACCATTCAAGCTTAGAATACATAATTAAAGTTTATTCTTGTCTAAAAGGTTGCAAACTAAATTGTTGAATCAAAATGATTATGCAAAAAAAGAGTTATGCTGATAATTGAAAACTCCTATGAATTCCAAATGAGATAGAAATAAAAATTAGACAATAAGAACCACAAATCAAAATCATGTTAATTTGAAAGCTTTGTAAATGTCAAAAGTCCTTGCAAAAGGAAGGAGAAATATTTTTTTCTATTTCCAAGAAACATCACTGTAAATATATAACATGGAAACGAGTGTGAGGGAATAGCTAATAACATCAAAATACTATTGATATTGGATACAATAATATAGACAATGTCTGAAAACTTTTAAAATATTTGTCACTAAAAATTTCACAAATGTTGGCTATAATAATTGAATAGTTTCTAAACAATGTTAACTACATCAACCATTTATGAATAGGTATAATTTTTGTATTCTCAGTATTAGGAAGGATTTAGCGCACTCTGATTGTCAAGGTAGAATTCATGACATACAACGTAGGTATCCCACAATTTTTGTGTATCAACCTGAATGATGGTATCACATGGTGGACCTCGAACTTGACAGTGTATTCGAATTCGAATATAGCAAGAAAACATTCCTCCATAGGACCCATGTGATAACTAATTCAAGGTTACCCCTTAAAGAATCTCATTCTCATCTTGTTCAAAATAATGTGCTTGTGGATGATTACTATTGGTTTAATGCATACCTTCCAGATGCATCCAACTAGGAAGAGGTCTTGAATCTCTCGGTAAAGACACATTGGCCAATCATATAAATTTATAATCTCTATTTGTAGATTGTAATATTCAATGTTTATTCTCATTTTCACCCATCCACCAAAGACATAGTTAAATAAATGAGCATAATTATGATACTTGACATCACTACACTTTGGCCCTTTTTTGTCAATTTTCCTTAACATCTTTTCCTATAACCTATACGAAACACTCAATTCCTCTATTTGAGTGAGGATATTACATGGAAGATATGGTGGTAGTTGGTCAACCAACTAGAGACCCATGTTTTTTCATTGTGCAACATCTTCTATACCTACATCAAAGAAATTATTAATTAGCTTTCACTCTCAATGTTGACCAAAAAGTGGTTGCAAAGCTACATAATAGTATTGAAGAAGGTGCATGTGCAATATGTGAAATGGAAAAAATGGAAACACACAAGTAGAGCAACATGTACTACAATTCCTAAAATGAAAAAAATAATCTACTATGAAAAAAATCGAAAAGAAGTGATCAAAGTGAAAGAGATAGATAATATTTTGACTGGAGAGATTCTACCTTTTCTTCGAAACTTGAGGAAGGAGCATGTGTAGTATGTAAAATGGGAAAATGGTAATGCACAACTGGAGAAATAGGTACTAAAATCCTTGAAATGAAAAAAAATAACTTTTTCAGAAGATACAACTACATTGTCTAATTAGAAAGACACTCCCAATGTTGACCAAAAAGTGGCTATAAATCTACATAACAGTGTTGAAGAAGGTGCATGTGCAATATGTGAAAATAATGTGATAATATAGGATAGTATGTTTTGCAACACTGCAAATAATGTTATCATTTTTTTGTGCAATGGAAAAATGGCAATGCACAAGTGGAGCAACATGTACTAAAATTCTTGAAATGAAAAAAGAATCTTCTATGAAAGCACTCGAAAAGAAGCAACCAAAGTGAAAGAGATAGACAATGTTTTGACTGAAGAGTTTCTACCTATTCTTTGAAAATTGAGGAAGGAGCATGTGTAGTATGTGCAATGGGCAAATGGAAATGCACAATTGGAGCAATAGGTACTAAAATTCCTGAAATGAAAAACAAAACAAATTTTTTAGAAGATACAACTGCATTGTCTAATTAGAAAGACACTCTCCATGTTGACCAAAAAGTGGTTGCAAATCTACATAATAATATTGAAGAATGTGCATGTGTAATATGTGCAAATGATGTCACATTATGGGATAGTGTGTTTTCCAACACTGCAAATAATGTGAGCATTTTTTGTGTAATGGACAAACGACAATGTGCAAGTGGAGCAACATGCACTAAAATTATTGAAATGAAAAAATAATCTTCTATGAAAACACTTAAAAAAAAGCGACCAAAGTGAAAGAGATCGATAATGTTTTGACTGAAGAGATTCTACTTGTTCTTCAAAAATTGAGGAAGGAGCATATGCAGTATGTGCAATGGCCAAATGACAATGCACAACTAAAGAAAAGGTACTAAAATGCCTAAAATGAAAAATAAAAACAACTTTTTTAGAAGATATAATTGCATTGTCTAATTAGAAAGACACTCTCAATGCTAACCAAAAAGTGGCTACAAACCTACATAATAGTATTGAAGAAGGTTTATGTGCAATATGTGAAAATAATGTGACAATATAGGATAGTGTGTTTACCAACATTAAGAATAATATGGGAATTTTTTTGTGCAATAGACAAATGGAAACAAACAAGTGGAGAAACATGTACTAAAATTCTTTAAATGAAAACATAATCTTCTATAAAAAAAAATCAAAAAGAAGTGACCAAAGTGAAAGAGATAGATAATGTTTTGATTGAAGAGATTCTACATTTTCTTTAAAACTTGAGGAAGGAGCATGTGCAGTATGTGAAATGGACAAATATAAATGTACAACTGGATCAGTAGGTACTAAAATTATTGAAATGAAAAACATAACAACTTTTTCAGAATATATAGCTGCATTGTCTAATTAGAAAGACACTCTCAATGCTGACCAAAAAGTGGTTGCGAATCTACATAACAGTATTGAAGAAGGTGCATATGCAATATGTGAAAATAATGTGACAATATGGGACAATATGTTTTACAACACTGCAAATAATGTGAGCATTGTTTTGAGAAATGGAAAAATATCAATGCACAAGTGGAGCAACATGTACTAAAATTCCTGAAATGACAAAGGAATCTGCTATGGAAACACAAAAAAGAAGCAACCAAAATGAAAGAGATAGATAGTGTTTGGACTAAAGAGATTCTACTTGTTCTTCGAAACTTGATGGAGGAGCATGTGCAGTATGTGAAATGACCAAATGGTAATCCGCAAATGGAGTAGTGGGTACTAAAAAGTCTGAAATGAAAAAAAAAACATTTTTAGAAGATACAACTACATTCTCTAATTAGAAAGATACTCTCAATGTTGACCAAAAAATAGTTGCAAAGCTACATAACAGTATCGAAGAAGGTGCATGTGAACAAATTTTAGGAACAACTTTATTTAATGAAGACACAACTTCATTCTCTAATTAGAAAGACATTCTCAATTCTGACTTCATTACATTGTTGGAGTGTACGAAACAAAAAAAAATCATGATGAAATGGTTGATAGGGGATACTGTGTTTTCCAACATGATAAATAATGTGAGAATTTTATTTCTTCCAATCAGATGAAAAATGTGAAATGCCATTTTGAATGTAGCAAAGAGTTGTTAAAAAAATTCAAAATGGACTTCATTACATTCTCGATTGTAACAAAATAAAACTTTTCATAATGAACTAACTGACATGGGACAATATGTTTTCTAGCACTAAAAACAATGTGCACATTTTATTTGTTCCAATCAAATGAAGAAAGTGAAATGTCATTTTGACTGTACCAAAACATTTTAAAAGTGGACTTCATTACATTCTTGGTCGCAATGAAAAAACACTTTTCATAACAAACTAAATAACATGCGACAATGTGTTTTCCAACATTGCAAATAATGTAGTGAAAAAAATAGAATGAGTTGGGTGGAGACATGAAAGTCTGATGTCAAAATTTTAGATAACTTCTATTAACAAAATTTTCATAAGACAACATGCTTACCTACAGACTGAGGTTCACTAATGTATGCTTCTACACTCCTTAATAACTCTTTAAGAAGCATCATCTAGTGAATTCATGTTGGCCCAAATCAGTTTCATACCATAGCAAAATGTTTATAAGGAAGCATGCTATTTTATAGTGTCATACCAAAAAATGGACTTACCTATGTATAGTTTTTAAATTGGAACCATACCTTCCATTGGGTTTACACTCATGAAATAAAGTCGCTGACGAGGACTCCTTTCCCTAGATTGGAATGTTGAATGGAACAAAAAGACCAAAAAAGTTTAGAGATTATGATGTGGTAGAATCCACTTAATGGAAAAATAAATTTTCAATACCATTTCCTATTACAATATAGAAATTGAAACGGGTTTTCTCATAGTCACCCATATTAGATGTTGTATCCTATGCCCCATCCATAGCAAGTGTGCCTGATGTCTCACATTGTATATTGATATTCATATTAAAGCTATTGTTTATGGACAAGGGAAAGGAGTCACACAAAGGAGTTAGGTGATTTGACTATTGTGCAACACACTTCGTATGATGGGTTGCACGTCGATGATGATCCCTTCTTGCACTAAACCATGGACACATGCAAATGGTGCTAGTTGCAGCTGCATCAATATTGTGAATGAATTCAAACAATAATGCATTGGATTTTTGTAGATCCTATAGAAACCTCTCGATGCACTATAAATGTATGATTGTACTTGTTGTAGACACTAGGGAGGTATATGCATTACTTTCTTCAAGATTTCATTTGTGTCATTCTAAATAGACATTTTCTGCAAATTTTCATCATATTCATGAGTAACAAACAAGCTTGTGTAGGGGTTAGAAGATTAGGAATATTTTCTTAGACAACCCCTATGACAATGTCTCATTCAAATTCATCCCTCTATCAATTGCTTGACCTCCCTCATCTAAATGATAACACACAAGAAACTTATATTAGGCAATAGAAAATGGAAAACACAATTGTCTCCCATAAATTAATGCACTTCGAATTGAAATTCACTTACAATGAACTACCCCTATAGTGGTAGATGATCTTTTAATCAATTCAACAACCTTAAGGACATGTTTGCAAGTGTTCCCTTGTAAAATACAAGGGCACTCACAAACAAAAAGATTCTCACCAAATTTCTGAAGGAGGTAGTGGTCACACCTAAGTTTTAACATTTCACCCAGTGCCATCCAAGATGTGTTTCATCCAAAACACAATCATCGTCCAAAATTTAATTCACACGCTCCAAACTAGATTGAATATTTAAAAACTTATAGTTTTTCAAAAAACCATAATGCAACAACTTTACCTTTTTCTTAAAGAATGGTTCCATTTTATACACGAGTGTGTAATACAAGTAGTGCATTCGCCTTGTGCATTTTTTTTATGATCACAGAAGTATCAAGTTTTGATTGTGCAATGGTATGACTCAATGGCTACATTTGTATCTTGGTTGGCATGTGGGAATAGTCTACAATTTTTCACTCACATGGCTACAAAAAAAAAGGCAATAGTCAAGTAAACCACAATGCATTAGAGGTAATGTGGAAAGAATGTGAATGGTGCAAATCAAAATAGGTGAAAAAAATTGTCAACTCACCAATTTAATCATCTTCTTTGCACTGAAATCCTCAAAGAAAGAGTTCAATAGTTGAGTGATGATGTCTTCACAATCATTGATCGCCATCATGATTGTGCCAAGTGTGTGAAGATGTCCATTTCCATTTCCTTGGTTGCATACTTATGTGCGTTCTTCAACCAAGCCCTTTTTACGTGCCAAATGCATAGAAGCACATGGCATCGAAAGACAACCCTAATATAAAATACAATGGATATTGTTTAGCGCTCATTTGCATGACAAAGTAGCATTGAAAATAAATATCAAATAAGAAAGGTACGCAAAATAACAAAGAGATGCACATACTGTATAGCCTAAATTTTTGCAGTGGCATCATCGGTCAAAATGCATTGATTCTCCAATCAGGTTTGGCTCTTCTTCCACAGGCATGCAATTCGTGTAGTGACACAAAAATTTCCTCAATCTTGTTTTGTGAGGAGTGTTGATGTTCAGTGTCTAGACGAATCACTTCAAGACACAATTTGTGAAGAAAAATTCAAATATAGCCTTTGGCTATTTTAATTTGTCTTAAATTGATTTATCAAATAATGTGGAGGTGCCTCAGTTATAATGTATTATTTATATTATCAATGATTAATAATTAATTGGGGGCCAACCATTGTAGAGGCACGATTTTTCATGAGGCACGTCTTTTTCTTTGGAGGTCGACCTCTTGTGAGAGAAATTTTCATCCCTTCATGAATGAATGTATAAATACAAGTCGAGGTTCATTCATTTAAACATCAAGCAAGTTCAACATAATTCACATTATAGAGAAGAAGTTCGGGCCTGTAGTAGCATATCATTTTCTTGTAGAAGCAAATCATCTTCTATAGCAGAAAATCGGTTACAAGGAGAGACATATTCATTTGTATCTGAATCTAGGAGAGTTGCAAATATTCCTTGTATTAAAATCGACATTGAGTTATGCCTGAGTTGTAAGCAAATTTATGCTCTTAACATATCAATATATAAGAGATATATTGGTTGGGTTTTTCTCCCTCAAGTTGGAGGGTTTTCCTAGGGTATCTTGTGGTGTTCATTGTCTTATGTGCTAGATTTTCTATTTTGAGATATCTTATCATTAAAAACTAACATGGTATCAAAGTGGGTTTGAAAAAGATCTTGACTAGACTTATCTTGCAACAATATTCTTTATTTTCCTTTACCTTCTTGATCTCTTCAATCACTTCGTCAAGATGGTGAATGGTCTCAAGATCGAGGAAAGACTTGAGGGAGCATCAAATTTCACATCATGGAGATTTAGAATCATGCTCATCTTGGAGGAAAGTGAGTTGGCAGAGTTTGTGGAGAGCACAACTCCTGAGCCTACGGATGAGGAAGAAAAGGTTCAATGGAAGAAGAAAGATACTAAGGAAAATAATATGTTAGTTGATTCCATGAAGGATCATATTGTTCCTATCATCTCAAAGTTGAAGGCAACAAGAGAGATGTTTAAAAATTTGGAGGACATGTATGAGATCAACAACACGAGTTGTGCACTTGCATTAAAGCAACAACTTCATCATGTTAAGATTGTGGAAGGAGAAATTGCCATCATTTACTTCATGAAGATTTCTGAATTAAGAGATCACTCTCTACCATTGGTCATATTGTTGATGAAAAGGATTTGACCATGTTGGCTCTTAATGGTCTTCCTTCATCTTGGGAGTCTTACATTCAAGGAATCAGTGCGAGATCAAAACTTCCTAAGTTTGATTGCTTGAGGGAAGATTGTATTCAAGAAGAGTCTAGGTTGGTTGTGAGAGGTATTGGTCAAAGCTCTACAAATGAATACATTCATGTTCTTGCCACACATTCCTCGAAGAAGAAAGGGAAAGAAGGAGATAAAGGATATTTCAAGCAAAATAGGGATAAAGGTTCTGATGGTGCTCCCGCATTCAAGAAGAAGTGGAACCTCTCTTGTGTTCAATGTTTTAGATGTGACAAGTTTGGTCACTATGAAAAGGATTGCCTAGCCAAGCATAATCAACATGCTTCATTTGCCGATGTGGTTGAGATCTCTCCTCAAAATGATTGTAGGGAATTTCTATTCTAAGTCATGAGAATGTGGTCAAACCATGAGGGTTGTATACTGATATGAGCACAAGAGCAACGTATCATACTGTGACGAGTTATTGCATCCATCAGAATATTTAAAGAGATAAGTATTCTTTGTTTTTTTGTAATCACCCTTCTAGGGTAAAATTCAATTTGTTGAGTTGTGCAAATCTGACATCATTTGCTTGGATTACGTGTGACCAGTAAATATTGATCACTGGGATAAGATTCTTTAGAATTAAGAATTATTCATTTCAAGTTGTTTCATGCTAATTTATGAATGTGACTCTCAAATAAAAGGAAAACTAAAATTATGATTATGATTTTTTTTCTATTAGCATGATCTATGAAAGAGCCTCAATTCTTTGAGAAGTCTAGTTCTATATGCTCACTGAGCAATGAAATCTATGTAGATTGTCTTTTGTTATGTTGAGATCAGCTCTTCTGAGAAAATGGAAGAAAGACATGTTAGAATCAATGAATATGAATGACCTATTAATTATTTAGGATTACTCAGGAGATCCCGATTTCAATGAGATAAGTATTGCATGGTTAAATAATGTTCATGAATTATTATGTAGTTATTAATTCATGCTATAACATTGAGATATTCAATCATGTATGCTTCTAGCAATGGTACTTCTGTTTGAGATAGTTGAGTTCCATGAACTATTAGTAATCTCTTCTTAATTCTTTTAGGATAGATCAAAAAGCGTAAGAGATTGCTTTCAAGAAGAGCTTGATGCATCCTGTAGATTGAAGAAAGGAGACACTGGTTGCAGCCATGCGACTAAGTGAATGGTTGAATTCATCTCTTCAAAGAGGAAGAATTAACCTTTAGAGGGAGTTCTATGACTCGCTGAGAATAAGTAAGGGTCGCAGTGTTGCAAGGCCAAATGCTAAATCCTTGAAATACCTCTTTAGCAGTTGAGATCAAAATTGCTCAAGTCATTCAACTTGGATTTAACATTGGTAGCTCCATAAACCTATTCAAAATAGAGTGATTTGGGATGAGGTCGAAGAGGACAACCCTAAATCTCTACAGAGGTGTGCGTTGGAAACCATTTCTCTAAGGAAAGCATTGCAGGAAATCTTGGACAATGAGGTTTGGAGGTTGATGCAAGTTCTTGAAGATTCAGAGGTAGCCTACTAAACCTAAAGAAGATGGTTGTGTTGTTGATCTGAAGAGTACCTCTAGATTTTGTTTCGGTTTGAGTTCTACGATGATATTCTGGTGTAGTAGGAAGCAGTATTTTGTGACACTGAGTACAACAGAGGCCGAGAACATTACAACTTGTGTGGCAGCTTGAGACGTAGTGTGGCTTTGGAAAATCCTTGCAGGATTGTTTGGAAAATCATTGGAGCCGACCAACATCCATTGGGATAATCAAAGCTTTGAAAAGATTTATGGAATTTCAAGGTTTCATTACTAAACTAAGCATAACACTATATCAGAGATATGGTATTGAGGAAAGCAATTTAGTTGAGTTATATCAACACTGATGAGTAGATGGAAGACATTCTCACCAAGCATCTCTTTAGGATAAATTTTGTGTACCTTCAATACAAGCTCGGTATGGTGGAGAATCAAGCCCTAGCTGAGAAGGAGTCTCAATATCAGTGATCCTCTTTAATTCATTTCTCTTTGAGAGAGATTTGAGGTGCAAGCCCTTGTTAATGCATTTCTCTTTGAGATTTGAGGTGAAAGCCCTTGTTTCCACCCTCTGGGAGAGCCATGGTGGATGTCATGTGTGTGACACCATGACAACATCATGTGAGAGAATATGTTATGATTTTATTGTACTTGTGTTTTTCACCCTATGGGAGTAGCCATGGTGAATGTCATGATGAGGTGACAACATCACATTGAGTGATGGGTACTTATGTACATTTTCCATACATGGGAGAGCCATGATGGTTAATATCACGATGAGGGTATATGTTCCTTTTCCATACATGGGAGAGACATGATGGTTGATATGACGATGAGGTGATATGCTTTGATCTACACATGGATGTAGCCACGTTGATTGTCATCATGATGAGGTGATATGACTTATACAGTTGGAAGTATTCCTCCCTAGCTGAGAGGGAGTGTTGATGTTAAACGTCTGGATGAATCACTTCCACACATGATTTGTGAAGACAAATTCATATATAGCCTTTGACTATTTTAATTTGTCTTAAAATCGATTTATCAAATAATGAGGAGGAACCTCAATTATAATGTACTATTTATATTATCAATGATTAACAATTAATTGGGGGTCGACCATTGTAGAGGCATGATTTTTAATGAGGCACGTATTTTGCTTTGGAGGCCAACCTCTTGTGAGAGAAAGTCACATCCCTTCATCAATGAATGTATAAATACAAGTTAAGGTTCATTCATTTAAACATCAAGCAAGTTCAACATAATTCACATTTTAGAGAAGAAGTTCAGGCCTGTAGTAGTAGATAATTTTCCTATAGTAGCAGATCATTTTCCTATAGTAGCAGATCATCTTCTATAGAAGCAGATCGTTTAAAAGGAGAAACATATTCATTTGTATCTTCATCTAGGAGAGGTACAAATATTCCTTGTATTAAAATCGACATTGAGTTATGCTTGAGTTGTAAGCAAATTTATGCTCTTAACATATCAATATATTAGAGATATATTGGTTGTTTTTTATCCCTCAAGTTGGAGAGTTTTCCCAAGGTATCTTGTGGTGTTCATTATCTTATGTGCTGCATTTTCTAAGTCTTTTCTATTTTGAGATATCTAATCATTAAAAAATAACAAGGAGACTACCCATGCAATAGTCACACCACTCTATTGCTCGTTGAAAATGAGAAAATTATAGAGTTTTTGTACTATAGACATAACATGTCAACGTGAGCATTGTCAAGTTTATAGCCACTAATATCATTGAAAAGATGGAGAACTATTTGTCAATGATTCTAATGCCTCATCCCATATTTTCTAGTGGAAAACGTGGAATCCATGGAGATGATTGAATTGTGCGAGTGGTGAACCATTGTATCAGACATTCATGAAGTTTTTATCAACAGGATTGCACTCATGATACAAAGTTGTAAAGCTCTGCAATCTTGTGAAATATTGGAATATCCTTAGGTTGTGGGAACCCTATAATGAGGAAAGACCTCCAGGTTATGGGTTGGTTCCCCTTTTGATCTCCTAGAATCTAAAGACTTGTGTGGGTAAAGGGATAAAGATTAATCTATGAAACTAAATGAAACTCTAATGGTAAACTGCTTCTAGGAGGTGATGCACCAAAGAAAACTAAATATAGACTAATTCACAACTAATATTCTCAAAAACAAATCTAACACAATTCAACTTGAGCAGCTTAATCACATAAATGCTTCACTAAAAGGCTTTGCTTAATTTTACCTCACTAAGGAAAACTTTTTTCACAAATTAAGAGAAAATATAAACTTGAAAAGCACAATTAATGACCTGTGATAAACTATATTTTGTGTATATGCATCGGTAAATGAGACAAAAATTTAAAGGTTTCTAGTTTGAAACACAATACAATAGAGATCCAGAAGATGAGCTTCCTTCATCATTATCCTAGCTACCTCTTGAACTATTATGTTTTTCCTTTTCACAACTCCATTTTTCTAAGGAGTTCTAGGGGCTGATAAATGCCTTCCTATTCCATGATCTTCACAAAAAATGTTAAACTAATTTGAAGTAAACTCACCGCCTTTAATAGATCTCAAACATTTGCTTTTCAGATTCATTTCATTCTCAATAATATCCTTAAATCCTTTAAACTTGTTTAGATCTTTTGATTTTTCTTTGATAAATGTCACCCAAGCCATTCTAGAATTATCGTCAATTAATAACATAAAATACCTGCCACCACATGAGCTTCTAATTCTAGTAGGTCCACATAGATCTGTATGCACTAACTCCAAGGGACCTATGGTAGAATATTCATTTTTCTTGAATCTTGTCTTTGTTTGCTTTCCAACTTGATATTCTTTGTAGATTTCATTGATAGGATTTGTAATCTTTGACAAATATCTCATAGCATCAGTATAAATTATCCTTACCATGCTATCAAAATTAATGTGACCCATTCTTCTATTCCATAGCCAACTTTCATTAGTTTGAGACATAAAGCACTTTGCACCACTACCTTTGAGTTGATAGACATTAACTCTCATTCATGTTCCAATAGCAACTAGAGTACCAAAGCTTCATTTTCTAATTTCACAACCAATATTATGAAATTAAAGATTATATCCTTTGTTACATGCATTTATCTTACACTTAGAAGATTATGTCAGAGACCCTTGACATAAAAAAATCATCTGTATTATGCTTGCCATCAAAACTAATTGAACCTTTTCCACAGATCTTAGCGTATGTCTCATCACCAAACTTAACAAGATCACCATCATACTTTTTGAGCTTTAAAAAATTACTCTTATCACCTATCATATGATCTAAGCATCCACTGTCAATGATCAAGCAATTCTTCTCTTCTCTAGCATGAAAAGTAGTCAACATAGTTCCTTCAATGTTATGTTCCTTCTCATATCTTTCACTTAGTAGTAGAGTTAGTTCCAACATTTAAAGTCATCAAAAAAATCCATCACTTCCTTCATCTAGATAATTTGATTCTTCATCATCAAATACACCATTGTCCTTTTCAACAAAAAAAACTCTTTTTGACAAATTTACCCTTATGATCCTTTTGTTTGTCATTAGTAACTTTGATTGGATATTTTGATGCATAATGACCTATCTTTCCACAATCGAAACATTTTAAAGGTAGCTTACCTCTATATTTTCTAGTACCCTTTTTCAACCTCCTCACAAAGTTTACTTCCACCTCATTAAGATCATTTGGATATGATCCATCATCCTTTTCGACTTTGCAAACTTTAAAACAAAATTCTTTGTTTTTAGCATCTTGACCAAACTCTCTCATTTCAAAAGAAGTTAAAGCACTAAACATTTGATCTCTAGAATAATTATCCAAATTTTGAGCTTCCTCAATAGTAGAAACTTTAGGGTTGTAATATTTAGGCAAAGTTCTTAATATATTTTTCACAACTTCACTTTCATCCAACTTTCCACCAAGACCATTGATGGCATTGACAACTTCATCAACTCTGAGCATGTAGGTGGTAATATATTAATCTTCATACATCCTTAGGGTTTCAAATTTGGCTTTGTAGTTAGGCATCTTTTTTTTTTTGACCTTTTCATCTCCTTCATAGATACCTTCCAACTTTGTCCAGATATCTTTAGCAGACTTCAAAATTATCACCTTTCCAAGTTCAGAATGAGAAAGACCACTTAGGATTGCATTCCTTTCTCTTTTGTAGTTTTCATAAAGAATGATCTCATCATCACTTGTTGGACCATTTGCGGGAATAGTATACCCTTTTTCAACAAACTACCAAACACAAAATCAAAGAGAAACTAAAAAGGACTCTGGATCCTAGCTTTCCAGTAGGTAAAAAAAATTCCATTGAACAATGGAGATTTGATACCTTTCTTGTGTGTCATCTAGATCTACCTTAAGCAATTAAGCTTCTTCCTAGGAAGCACAACTTTGATACCAATTGTTAGATGTGTGAGACAACTAAGAGGGGGCATGAATCAGTTGTATACTTTTAAAACATCAAAACCCCTCATTAACATTTAGATCTACATTATCCCTTAAATGCTTAACAACCATTAAACCCTTATCATGCATTAACAAAATGTAAACATATGAAACAATAATGCAAACACATCCATTTACACTTAAGAACACCAGATTTATGTAGAAAACCTAAGGGAAAAACCACAGTGAGAATTAGCTCACTACAACATGAATTACAATATCTAATACAATAAGGCACACTACCTTGAAAGATATAAATAAAGGCTCGTTGTCAGTGGATCACTACCAAAGGTCTCACTATCTAGAAGAAATAAGAATGGAAGAATGGGTGGCTCACTACCATTTTGAACTACTAACAATGCATATTTCATATACCGAAGGTAGAGTGCCACTGAAGCACAAACAACTCATCAAACATACTAAAATGTAGACACCTTCTATTCATTGCATGGGGAAGTCATACCTGCATTAAGGCTCGCACTTAGATTATCACACTTGATCACATTCAAATCTTTTAAATCACACTCTCCCTCTTAATCCAAAAAAAATTTTCTCCTTGCATTTATACCCTCCATGACCTAAAACAATCTCAATTAGGTCAACCTTAAGGAAGCGTATACACCTCAACCGTGCAACACCAAAGAGGTCACCACCAAACACTTCCTCAATATAAAGAAGTGAATCCAAACCATGCCACTACTTAACTGAAACCCAAACCTACACCAACACGCTTCTCAACACTTCCTCAAACAACAATTATCAGGTCCACAATTAGTGCTAGCATTCCAAGTTGACAAAACCTGCACTAACACTAACAAGAAATTCCAAACACACCTCTCAAGGTCTAAATACATCTCATGGACCACACAAAAACATTCCAAAATATCCATACAACATTCAAGCATCATCAAATAATTTTACACAGCTACTACAAGCACCTGAAACTCAAGAATACCTTCATTCTATGCAATCAAACATATTTGCATAGACATTCAACACACTAGAAAAAATTGCGGAGCACCACAACACTTGAAACTTCAAAGGAAGGTAGATACAAAATTTTTATATAAGCTTGTTCCCAAATCTACAATACCATAACCTTCACTATAGAGAAATGCAGAGCAATCTCATTTCTTCTAGATACCATGTTTGACCAGATACACATACTATCAAACACATCTTTCAATGTGGTATGATCCAGAATCTAAAACTATGGATATAACATCTCTGAACACTTATGATCATTATGCCCAAACCGCATGGGTATATCTTCAACAATGAAGAAATGTGGATCAAAACACAAGTATGTGTAGGATCATCATGGAAAAAACAGGTCCTTAAGTGGCAATAAAAAGACATAAAATCAGAGTTAGACAACTTGACGTAAAAATTTGAATAATTTATTTATATTATTTCAAAAAAATGTAAAAATAGAATTTGTAGAAAATTGAATGTAGTTTCTAAACTACTAGACCTTTATTTAAACAAATAAAATCTATTTGGTGAAAATTTGAAATTTCAATGCAGTAGTATTTAAATTTCAAGGTAAAAATAAGAAATAGGTGTCTGTCTGACCACCCTCACCACAATAAAATGATAATATTTTTTTATAATATTTTAGATATAAGTAAAGGACTCATGTCCCGATGTGATGCATATTTTTTTATAATTTTTTTCCAATTAAATAATTAATTATGATTTTTTTATTACAGCTTTTAAAAATTATAAAAGTTCGTCTGTCTAACCACCTTAACTTGGTCAAAAATTCATGAAATTCAATATTTTTTTTTAATCCTATAGTATGTGAAGCATAGAATGTGACGCATGTTTCAGATTCAAAAAATATGATACCGTTTGAAAGTTATAGATGTTTTTCAATCAGCTTATCAATTAGGAGTTTATTCGTAATTCTAATAGAAAATGAATAATAATTATTTATTAAATTCAAAGTAAAGCATAGTTTATATTTGTGGAAGCTGAGAATCTCCTCTAAAAACCCTTTTCGTTTCATCAATTTTGGGTAAAAAAAAAGTCGTCAGCCACATGGGCCATCAAATGGCTTACATATCGCGACTTTTTGGTCCATCATGATCCTGCAAATACCCACACTAAACACACTATGTCAAACTAAGCTCTCTTTTATTCAAATTTTCTCAAAAGCACTTGGAAACCAAGTGAACCAACTTCATCAACAATATTACTAACATCTCTACAACACATCTACAATGTATCTGCAACATTAAACACTTTCCAACTACAACAATCTTCCCAAACATAATTCAGGCCAACAACCTCTACAACTATCAATAACAACACCCACAACATTGTGTTGACATTAATACCAACAACTCTAGGCTTCCAACATCTCCAATGCTAGGGGTTGACATCATCAAAACCAACAACATCCCAACACTCTCTTCATACAAGGGGTTAACATGAATTACAACACCCAAACACCTCACAAACAACTTAAGCTTCCAACATCTTCAAACTTCCAACAAATAATGGATAAATCTAAGGATATCAAAGATGACTAAAATAAATTTAAGTTGTACCCTAACATTATCTCTGTGTAAATTGGTATCTATAATAGATTGTTGGATTTTAAAAAATAACCTTGGTGAACTCCACTTTTAACAAACTCGGTCCTTCTAAATATTTGAGAGGGAACTTATATAATAAAATCTATATGGTAGTTAGAAAGTTCCATTATACCATCAAGCACATTCACAGTTACACTCTGCCATACATCTAAAATTTAAAGGACTAAATTTGTCACACATTTAAAATGCATTGATCAAAGATTTATTTGTTGACTCATACCTAAAAACTCAAAGATTGATCTAACTTCCAGATAGATGGATCACTTGGTGCCTTGAAATCTCCTCCTATTAGCGCTCTTCCAATGTTGAGCTCATTTTCCTCCCCACATTTGGAAGATAGGAAGAATGGATATTCTATGAAAGAAAATGGCGAGTAAGGAAATGTAGAATGAATAATCAATTATTTGATCCCCCTTACTCATCGATGATGCCCCTTATATCATTATTTTACCACTATATGTGCCTGGATGATTACGTAGGTTTTAATTATGAACGGTTAGTCGTCGAATGTGTTGGAGTTGGCCTAATCAACGTGGGAGCATCCTATCTTCCACTTATTCTTTTCATTTGATGCATTCAACACTTAGCTCTTAGTTTTCTCCTTTAAATGTTGTAGATTAAGATGCAATGTTTCGTGACAACTAAGAGAATTACCTAGTTGCTATCTATTTAATTGTGACTAATTCTTTTATCTATTCATTTATAATAATACTTATTATTATTACCATTTTAAAACAATTAAATCATATATTCAAAATAATATTCAACATTTAACATAAAAGAGGTTATGACACATATGGACAAGAACCTAGTTTCTAGTTTAAATTTAAAATAAGATATAATTAAAAATAAATGCAAATCTTAAAAAACCAAATCCTTTTGAACTATCAAATTCAAATATGTGATTTATTGCCCTTCTAAATTCTCCTATAAAGAGAAATATTCATGTGCGGGTCTAAAATGAATACAAGTGTTCATGTCTCTTTATGCTATCACATGATAATAAATTATGCAAATGTGTACATAATTGGTTTTAGGTAGGAGAGACAAAGGGGTCATTTCTTAGATCAAGTTTGTACTCCATAAGATGAAACTTTGATCATTGACTTGACTTGGGACCAATTAAATGGAATGGATCCTGAAAGATAGGCAATCTAGAGAATAATGTGAAAAGTGCTATGGATTATCATATATATAGACATAACTTTAATGAACATTTCTACATATAGATGAGGTAGCTCAATAGATATAGGACAACAATCATGGAATTGTCCTAGGATCAAAAAAACATAATGGATGTCCAAAGACATTGGTATTGTAGCGATTCGTGTGATAATTAGTATGGATAATCATATATATAGATATAATTTTAAAGAACAATGTTTAGATAGGTGAGACACATCAATAAACCTAAGATGATGTGTATTTCCCCCTTAATGAAACATTATCTTCAAACTTTTTTGCTTGAATAATTTAGGAGGAAGAAATTAACTCAAACCATTATTTCAAAACTTTTTCAATTAATAAGTTCATATAATTATAGTTTAAATTTTATAATTAAACTTGTAGTCACTTGGAGCACTCTTAATAGCACAAGTCTCTTTCTCATATTTATATTCTCCATTCTTAACCTTTGTTTTATATTTATGCTACACATGTGGTATCAATAATAACCCCTATTTGTGGTAGTTGACTATTTACTCTTTTTGATCAAATCAAGTGATGATATATAGTATTAAGAACAAAATGATCTAGATAAGCCATAAATTAAAGCTCCAAATTATAAATTAAGTATTGGATGAATTTTCAATTAAAAACCTAATTGTCAAGCAAATGATAGTAACTAATAGTGGCCATACTCATGATTTGTAGGTATAGCAACAATTGCACAAAAGAAAAACAAAAGGGGGGGTTAAAGTACGCAAGGTTTCGAGTTAATCAAACTTCCCTATTGTTTTATGCAATTCTATCTATTCCACTCATCCAAAACTAATCACTAGAGAAATATCAAAGCAACCTAAGATTTATTTCAACAATGTTTTCATATAAATTAAGCCTCTTTACCTACAACTATTTGGAAATACTTTAATTTAAAATAATGTTTGCACCCTATTTGAAACTATCAACAATGTACTACTCATAGCCACAAGTGTTTAGTTTCTTATTAATTAAATAAGAGATGAAATATATATAACAAGCATATTGTCTATCTAACATTCTAGATATACATTAAATAATATTTATTTATTTATTAAAATTCAGAATATAAATTTTTTTAACAAAAGAGTTATGAAAACTTTTGACAAAAAATGGATGGTGAGGACTTCAACATTAATGGTTGTGGAGAGGGGAGGGCAGGAGGAACCCACTGGTCTACGTCAACGAGTGTGGTTTAAGGAGAGTCACCTCATCCACATGAACGAGCTTAAATAACACACTCTAAGCTTTGACTTATTTAGGAGACTCATCTGAAACCAGACTAGCTTCACCAGTAGGGGCACCAATTAATGTGATTTCAGATGAACCTAAACAAACCAAAAATTAGAATATATTGTTTAAACAAAATGCATCCACAAAAATTACATATCCGTTTGTTAGCTAATATTATTATTCATATAACTTACATTCCAAGGGTCCAGCTGGGTAAATGTGCCTGCAACTGCCCATGATAGCTCTCATTGTGAGGATAAAACAACAAATTATCCATTTAACTTACATTCCAAGGGTCCAGCTGGGTACATGTGCCTGCAACTGCCCATGATAGCTCTCATTGTGAGGATAAAACTTTGATAGCTCTCATAGTGAGGAGAAAACTTTTAAGAGTACAAGGTATTCTCAAACTTCCCCTCTGTTCAAACCCAAACACCTCCTCCGCATCTGCCAGCAGATTAGCAAAGAGAGGATGATTTAAGTAAGAGATAGCTATCATAAATCTAATCTGCTCCACACCCACGCGCACTGGAACATACCCACTTCGCAAAAATAATGAATTGTATCGCCACAATAAACAGCGCTTCCATGCTCTTCTGAAGAGGGGAGACAGTATTCTTTTGCCACACCCGGAGCGATTGCTAACATCTTGACGACGCTCCATCTCTTTAACTTGTTACAAAATATGAGAGAGCTTAGCCAGTTACAGCTCTCCGAGATCTGCCGGAAAATAAGAGGAGGAACTTGCTGTTGATGAAGAGAGTTGAGATGGTTTATAAACTTGAGGAGCACCAGTCAAAAAAGGTGACGTTCTTGTTTTAGGTTTTCAGTTTGACGGTTTCAGCAATCCATTCTAGTCAAATATTGTCGGATAATGCATCTCTTTACGAATAAGCAACCCGTTTTTTCCATTGGGTCGGCAAAAATATTAGGAAGCCCACAAATTCGGAATTCTGAAGGATTTTGGGCTTTCTATGGGGTATCATTGTTGAGTCGTATAAAGTCATTTGAGTTAATAAGTTGAGGATGTAGACAGCAAAAAAGACTTATTAAATGGTTGGTATCTCAGGTTTTTAAGTGGACCCTCGTCCCATTTTAACATGATAATTACAAATTAAACTCTGGTAATAATATATATTTGTAATGGTGACATAATCTTATTTCATTTGGTTTTTGGACTTATTTCAATATAAATTGTTTATATATAATTATATATAGATGAGTGACATAATCTTATATATTAGATTTGGTTTATGTTTTGGATTTCATTTATATTTTTTCACTTTTATTTATATCATTTTAAAGTGTAATTTACTTTTCATCATTGTATCTATGTTTGCACCCATTTCTATATATTTGTTCCTTGTTTTGAGATTAACATTTTTATGTTATGATTCATTTTAGCATTGTTCAAGATTGATCTTGTAGTTATTTTGAAATCTTTAAATTTAAATTCCAAAATTCCCTTCCTTTCTAACTCATTGTTATGAACTAGCTTGGTACATGTTTGTGAGACATATTGCTATATTTTGATATTTAAGGACATTCAATTTACAATTAATTTGCATGCTAAGAATATGCAAGGATAAGACAAGAACATTAAGGAGAATCATTAGAACAAACTTCAATATTCTAACAAGATGAAGAATAAGGTTTGCATCATAAATATATAAGCCATTTGCACACTTGTATATGCAATTTTCAAATCTTAATTTCAATGGTAGAATGATAAGAATTATTGTAAGAAAACTCAATTATGGAAGGAAATGACTTTTTTAGTGGCCAATATTTGCAAATTAGCTAATATTTAAAATTGTGAATTCAAATTTTAGTTAATAGTACAAGCTATAAGGCAGCCTCAATCACCACATTTTTACAAAATTTTATTTTAATCTTGGTTAAATTGTCAAAATATTTATTTTATTAAACTTTTAAATTCAATTTTTTTTCACAATATTAAATGCCTAATCAAATTAGACTCACATAAATTTTATAAGTTATAATAGAAAATAAAATTAATTCGCCAATAATATTATATGATTACTAGTTACTTTAGGTTCGTATCACCAATTTTTAGTCACCACCATTGATCTTATTTATAATCTAATGGTTTGGGTTAAATTTCATGGCAAACATGTAATCGCACAACTCTAATACCCACGGGGCCTAAATTTAAAACCCAAACGATTAGATTATAAATAAAATCAATTGTGGTGAAAAATATTCTAGGGTCAATTTAAAATATTCAATATTTGAATTAAACTATTAAGGAATTATAGACAGGAGCACTACACCTTAAACTTAGAACTAGTCAATCATTACCACATCTAAGCCCTCACTTTTCCATAGATTTTTTTAAAGAATGTTTTTTCATGATTATTAATGCATTTCCCTATTTTTCATCAAGATTCATGAATAATTTAAAAAAAAAAATATTGATTCAAAAAAAGTCACCAACAAAATTATTTTTTTTCAAAAAAAGGAAAGATTCACCAAATAGAAATTAACATTTTTTTCCAAAGTAATAAAAGATTTTATAGGATTTTATATTTTTTAGAGGGGGTTTCTCAAAGCTATCACTAACGCTAAATGAAGCTAAGCTTCCTAATGCATACTAGAGAGAATTAGTTCATACTATTGTACATATCCTTAAAAAAGGACAAATAAGAGTAAACAATTACAAGACACCATATGATGTATGGTATGGTAGACCTACATCTATCAATCATTTCAAAATATTTGGAAGAAAATGCTGAAGGGATGAAGAAAATTTGGGTAAATTTGAGTCTAGAGTAGATGAAGGTGTCTTTCTTAGCTACTCATCAAGGAGCAAGGCATATAAATTCTACAAAAAGAGTCTACAAAGGATTGTTGAGAGTATAAATGTGAGAGTTGATGAGGATCTACATCATTTTCCATTAGTTAAAAGGGATCAGTGGGTAAACCCACAAAATTGGTTTACAATTCCAATTTGAGGAAGGAAAATTGCAAAAAATCCCTCCATGGAAAAAAAAATGGTTTTTGGGGGTTCGCACGAACAAAGGGGGTTTGCTTGAACCCCCTTTTGAGCGAGCCTATTAAATTTTGGGTCCCACCATAGTTATCATTTCCCAGAAAAAATGAAGGAAAAATTTATGGAAAGGGGGTTCACTTGAACCCTAGTTTGAGCGACCTCCAAGCGTGGTTTTCTCAAACTTGGGTTCGCTCGAACCCCCTTTTTACCCCTTCTCCCCCTCTAGAACCAAAAATCTCTAGAATTTTGCCCTTCGAAGCTTGAGTTGAGGATGAAAATGGAGGAGACTTCATAGACCCAACTGGATAATGGTCATCCTTAGAACGAGCTATATCCAACGAATATAATTTTAATATGTTTTGGTTTATTATGTATTTTTTTTTTAGTTTGATTAAACATAGGTTTTTCACCAAAAATCAAGCTCTTTATTCTGCACATGTCAAAAAATAGCAGATTATCGAAAAAAATTGAAAAATATTAGTGCACTAGATATTGATGTCCTTGATCCAACCAAAAAAAATTGAATTTTGATACATGTAAAAAAAGTTATGTTGTATACGGTCTGCCTATGTCTGAATTGTAATTGGTTTGACTTTTAAATTTGATTAAGAAAAAAATATTCAATAAAACACTATGAAACCAAATGAAAGCGCTAGATATCGTAGTTACAAATCTAAATTCGAAAAAATTAGAATTTTATCTTTCATGGAAAAAAAATTATGTTTTATATAGTGAGAATCACTCCTTAAAAATGGTGTTTACTGAAAAAAACTAGTTTTCAAAGGAGATGGAAAAAGAAATACAATCCAATTCCAATTTTTTTTTAAAAAATATATTTAGAATCTATAGATAATATTTCAAAAGTCACTTGTTTGCATATCTTCAAATTCCTCACGGTTTAGCCACTATTGGTGCTCAAAAGTGAAGATTTAGTTAGAAAAAATCAGTTCAGTGTCCAATTTGGCTAAACAATTTAAATTAGTATTGTGCTCGATCATCCCAATATTTTAAACAATTATCCGATACAAAAGAAGAAAATGAAGTTATAGATGAAGAAGATGAAAATGCAGAAGAGGAGTTTGGAAGAGAATGCAAAAACACTCAGAATTTCAAAGTATATTAGATGGATGTCAGGTCAACTTTTCTTAATGGTAATCTTGAGGAGGAAGTGTATATTGATTGACTTAAAGAAAAAAATTAGTTGTCTGAGAATGAGGATTTTGTCTACAAATTGAATAAGGCACTATATGGACTCAAACAGGCCCCTAGGGTTTGGTATTATAGATTGGACAAGTACCTATAGTAGAAAGGATTCAAAAGAGGGATTACAAATAGAAATATTTACATCAAGACAAAAGGTAAGCATCACCTGATTATTGTTGTCTATGTTGATTCCGTTATTTTTGGTGGTATAAATGAAAATATGTGCTAGGAGTTTTTAGAAGAGATGCAAAATGAGTTTGAGATGTCTATGCTTGGCCAATTATCACTTTTCTTGGTTTTCAAATTTCTCAGTCAAATAAGGGTATTTTCATATCACAAACCAAGTATTTCAAGGAGATGTTGAAGAAGTTCAAGATGGAAGACTAGAAGCCAATCAATACACTAATGGTGACAGGATGTAAGCTAAGCAAGAATGATGAGTCACCTAGAGAAAATAAAACTCTATAGAGGTCAATAATTGAAAGCTTATTGTATTTGATAGCATCCATACTCAAAATTATGCAAGTAGTGTGCATGGTAGAAAGTTTCAAGCAACACCTAAAAAAACATGTGTAAAGGCAATAAAGATAATTTTGAGATATTCAAAAATACTATTGGCTATGATTTGTGGTATCTTAGCTCAATGATTATTTTAATCTAGCAGCATACATAAATATTGATTGGGCAGGAAGTGTTGATGATAGAAAGATTACTAGCACGGTGGAGCATTCCTTCTTTTAGACAAAATTGTGTCATGGCTAAGAAATAGATAAAATTCAATATCCTTGACAACATCAGAAGTAGAATACATTGTCACAACATCATGTTGTACTCAAGTATTTTAGATGAAACACCTTGAAGGATATAAAGGTTGAGTATAATGAACCTACTCTTATTTTTTATAATAATACAAGTTCAATTAATATTTCAAAGAACCCAGTGATGAATTCAAGGACAAAGAATATCTCAATCAAAAATCATTGTTTGAGAGAAAAGGCGGTAGATCAAGAAGCCAAATTAGAATATACAGCTACTAAAGATCGGGTTATAGATATCTTTATAAAAAATCTTCCCAAGGAAACATTTGAGTATCTCAAACAGAAGATAGGAGTGACAACTCCTTCCTTTTCGTGAAGACTTGAATGAAGCATAGGTCTAGGGGAATTGTGCTTATTTACTCTATCCTTGAATTATTTCCCTTAGAGGGAGTGGTACAGAGAGTAAAAATGGTAGAAATACAATTGTTGGCTCACAAAGGTAGAAGAGAAAAGGTTATTATAGTGGAATGAGACTTATTATATTTATTTTCCATTGATGTCAAAGGGGGAGAGTTAGAGAAATAGTTAGAGGAAGGGGGAGTATATACAAAAGGGGAGAGAATCAAACATTAAATATCACTTTATGTTATGTGTTGTCATTAATGACAAAGGGGGAGATTGTTGGAAATCCACTTGTTTTCATTAATGTCAAGGATTGATGTCAAGGTCTTTGAGATGGAAATTGTTGAAATGTTGCGAATGTTTTCAATGTTGTTTGAATTATTATCATTAATTCCTAGATGTATTTTTTTCCTTGGAAATGGAGGTTATCTACTATAGTTATATTCAGCTGCTCTTATTTGTTCATTTTTGCATACAATAGTGGTGACTATGGTCTATGTATCTAATTTCTTGAGCTAGTCTAGATTGGATTATTTTTACTATGCATTATGTACTTGGTAGGTTTTTTTCCCTAATTCCCTTAAACCCTAAGTGTTTTGACTGATCAAGCAATTTATGTTCTATTTCATTGTTGAATAACTAAGTCTAATCTTCATATTTTCATAAAGAAAATAAATGAGGGTTGGATAGATGTTGCAATATCGTAAGAGTGTATTTTGAAGATCTTTGGTACATGCCTATACTACGATGGTGTGGAAAGTTGACAAGTGTCACTTTTCTACATGAGCATATTTTGAGCCTATTTGAACCATGTCAAGTTTGAGGTGATGCAAAATTTTGACAAGTGGTGCAATACCAAAAGTTTTTTTTTGGAGTTATCAAGACCATGTCCAATTTTTGATGTTGCACATTGTTCATGTGTGTCTAGTTTCGATGAATTTTCATTGATAGATCGACAACTATTACACGTCTATGGAGAGGAGAGAGAAGGTTTTGCAAAACTAAAAGATGGTGACAAGTGTCTAACGCTTTTCAATGGTTGTTTCCTATTGGTTGAAGAATATTCCAAGAGTAGGCATATCTTGCTTTGAATATACACCATTCATTTTTCCCACAAAAGGGAAGATCTATGACTTAGAGTCAAACTTGTTAAATGACTAGTTCCTGGTTCAAGATTTGATTTTCTCAAGCTGAGATGGAAGTGGCATGGTCCAGGATGACATATTATATATTTTGTATCAATCAAGATCATTATTTAAGTGAATTGTTTTAGATTTGTGAGCATTCAAATGGAAAATAGAGTAATGAGGAATTGTACAAAACTGTGATTGTACATTAATGTGTGATATGTTCGAGTTTTCATGTCCTATATAATTTTAGAGAAGATTCAACTTGGGTGAAGGAGAGAAAAGTGTGTATTCATAGCAGTCCAAATGTTTGAGCAGAAATGTGTAAAATTATTTTGTGAGAATTTTTTTGACACAAATTTGTCTATAAGTTTCATTGTAACCATTTCAATGTATTATGAGGTTGGTGCCTCTTGTTCTCTAAGTTGGCATTCGAATTGGGGGATTGGTGTCTCCATTAGGTTGGTGTCTGTAAAATTATTTTGGGGATTGCTGTCCTAGTGGGTTGGTTCCTACAAAAGAAATTGTAAGATTTGATATTTCTTGTAAGACTAGTTTTGGGCAATAGATCTAAGGAGCTTTTCTTAGTGTGGTTTTTCCCTCTAGGGTTTCCACATAAATATGGTGTTATCTCATATAATTGATTTCATTATTGCTTCTAATTTTCTTAATGATGCTTTGATGTTCATTGGTATATTGGTTAAAAGTATAAAATTTTAATAATATACTAACTCATTCCCCCTCTCGGTATATTTGTGTTCAACAAAAACATCCATCTTATGCACTAATTAAGGATTTTTCTGATGTGTTGTGACATGATTTGGCTGACAAAGTGTTGTAGAAAATGTTTCTTATTCTTCCATTGAATTTTTCCTTAATTGTTTCTAGGATGCTCAAAATATATTCAAATTTCTTATATAGACTTAGATGTTCAAATCTTGGGAAATACTTATATTTAAATATGAGTTTCAACATATTTCACATTAACCATTATGACAAGTTGACAAAGGATTTTTTATTTACAAATATATTAATGCCAAAAATAAAATATTAAATTTAGGGCTTGATTAAGGGGGACAAGGGCACCCTAGTCTTGCCCTATTTTAAATTTTAGATATTCAATAAATAATTAATTATTTTAATTCCCTAGATTCAATTCTTTTTTTTTAATGATAAATAAAATGAGTAATAAATAAGCATAATTAGGCACAAGAACTTAGGGGGGAGACAAACATAATGTGAAATTATCAAGTGTGACAATTTATGATGTTACACAATACATTTCTTACTCTTCGCTAAGTGTAATTTAACCACTCAACTAGCTCCTAATTCAAAAATAAGATAATAATAATCATAACAATATCCACGTATGTATGTATATATACTTACCTACCTACCTACCTACCTACCTATATATATATATATACATAGTTTGGTATCATAATTTGAAACAAATCAAAGTATTCAACTTATAACTAGATAAAAAATGGTTTAGTCAACGTAATCCAAAAATGGGGTGTGACATAAAAATTGGAGATTACAAACCTTGAGAGTTGCGTAGTGATACAAGTGTAAATATAACAAAGAAACATATAGTGATACAATTGCGAAGTGTTTTGTTAATGGTTTAATCTTTTTATGTATATTTCTATTGTTTTTATTGTTGTATGTTGTTTTCTATCACCCAACTATATTTATGCAAGTATTTAATTGTTTAATAAGTATTTTTTTAATTATTTATGGTTGTTTAAATGTAGGAGAGGATAGGATTGATGAATGAAATTAAAAACCCAAAATAAAACTAGGAAAACCATCCTTATATTGTTATCGATGCTACAATAAGTGTGTTGGTTTGCATATTTTTAAAATACAAACTTTGAAGTGGAGTTTTAAATTTTTGGGTCTAGAAATGTTAAATTTACAATAAAGTGTATGATCATGGATGGTTTGCGTACTTATTAATCACATGTGATCATTGTCATGTTTATTAAGGGGCTAAGAGTGTGTGAAAAAGTACAAGGAAAAGTGCTAAGAGGGTTTGAAAAGGTTAAATTTGTGTTTTAATTGATCACAAGCAATCATTGTCATTATGCAACTTTCCATCTCTAGAAATTAAAAAAGAAAATTATAATCAATTTAATTAGTTTTAGATCAATTTTATGATTCATTGGCTATATATTCATCCTCATGGTGAAATGCTTCAAATTTTAATTATCCCCTTTTTGTAACTTTATGGGTGGTAGAGTATAATACTTATATCAATTGGATGGCAAAGAGAACATATTATAGAAGCACCCATCATGTTGTATGGTGCAATTAACTATTTAGGCATAGCTTAGGGATTTCGTGACTTTATTTGCATTCCTAGGTGTTGACCAAATGGAATGGAGCAGTTGCATTTCATATGTCTAAAAGAAAAGATACAGATTTTTTGAAAACAAAAGTTGAAGGGACAATCATACTAATAATAATAGGTGAAAATGTTGGTGAAATGAGCTACATCCAAGTCATAATAAAGAGCATACCAAAAATCCCTAGATTACAAAGATGTCTAGTAGATTAGTTGTAGAGTAGTTCAACATATCCATGGGAGGCCCAATCTTCAAGTCCTAGTTGGTCCATAAAAATAATATGGTAACAAGGCTAGGTTGGGAGCCCTAACCACTAAAGTATAGCTCAAGAGGGAATGTTTGAGAGATGAGCCTCAACTAAAGTATAATAAGGAGCCTAAAAAAATCCTAGTTGTAAAATGAGATGGTAATTTAGTGGTAGAACAACCTAGCATGCACATGAAAGGTCTTGAGTATGAGCCTTAACTAATCAATAGAAAATAAATTAAAAAATGTTAATCACTTGGTTAAACAAAAAAATTGTAGAGGAGGAGGTGAAATAAAGTGACTAGGGCTACAAGAATAACTACTTATAGCAACCATTCTATCATAAGCACTATTGAAACAATTATCAGATAAAATACAAACCTTGCATAACTATATAAAAAATATATAAATTATTATAAATTAGATTTATTATAGTTGACTTAATAAAATATTTATATTGACATTTGCTAAGATGCTCAATTCATTAAAGAAGATTCATCACATATCATTTAATAAAAGAAAAATAGAAACTAATGTGTTTTATCAACTATGTGACATTTCTATTTAAACAAATACACATGCACACAAATAGCCTTAACATTATAGTCAACATATTGACTATTAACCAACCTAATACATCAGCTATTTAAGACTTCTCCCTTGCCAAACATTCATATATGTTATATTAAATAATAAAATTGTGAAACATCACACAAAATTTATAACCTTTATGTTATAGTCAACATAGTAACTACTAACCCATCTGATATGCTGCTTAAAATCCTCCTTTACAGAGCATCCGCATATTTGTCCACTGCCAAATCTCATATCTATGCAGAATACCAAAATGATAATGACAGACCTTCACGTGCTCTCACATTTTTAACTACATGTGAATGGCTATAAAGTCAATCCCCATGTGATATCTATAACATCGTGTGTAGTTTGGAGTCTACTTTGACTGTAATTTTTTTAAAGGCCACGCCCTTTCAATTTCCATGGCCACTTTGAAACTGCCCAATTTTTATAGCTTTTCCAGTGATACTTTTTTTATTAATGATAGTAAATACACAGTTCATATGAGGAAAGGGTATTGCTGTTCATACTCAGCTACATAACCTGCTGATTACATACAAGTTTCTGTGCAAAATTTGCAGATTACGGACTGACCGTTGTTCTATTTTGCACAGTATATTGCCAAAATAAACCATAGTATCTACAGCTAAGCTATGAACAATACATTCAGATGTTATACCATGGATGACATGTATGAAACATACAAGGATAATACTCTTTCCTGACAAAAGAAAAATACTAGGGTTCCCCAAATTGCTTTGGGATAGCTTCCTATAGATTTCTGCTCTGCTTGCATTCTTCCAGGTCATCCCAACCAGATTCCCTGCTTGAGAGGTCGCCATTGGAATCTACTTCCTCAATTACTGGGTTACTGCCTTCATTCACGTGCACTCTTTTACCGTGTGGCTCTTTCCTTTTCTTGGCCTTCCCATCTGATGGCTCGTTGAAGATTCTATGGAACTCTTCCAGGAAAATTGCAGTATTTTTATGCTTTTTTTTAGACTGCAGGACTCGGCCAGTATCCATCCCCCTATAAACTGCAGTGCGCCTGGTAAACTTTTTTCACGTGACCGGTGGCGCTGGCACGACACGCCCTCCAGTACCACGAGTTTGGGGGGAGACTAGACCTCGTGACCTCTTGCCTGGATGTTTTAGCCAATCGACCTAGGCCCCCGGCCCCATAGTATCCTCATGCTTATGGTGTTAGGTATGGCTATATTTGATCTCTTTCTTGTAGACTCTTGACAGTTCCTTCTCCAATCAGTTTCATGAATTTGAACATGGAGATCTCCAATGTGACAGATACCTGCACAGCAATGTTAAAACTAATGAGTCTTTTTGAAGACTCAGTAGGCGTCCTCTTACACCCTTTAAACTTATTATCATTCCTTGTCTTCCATATGTGGCAGAGAATTTCAGTAGATAAACAAAGCCAAAACAATTTGCATTCCTTTTCAAGTGATTTTTCATTTAACAAGAGGACATCTTCCCAATTACTTTTCCCATTTCCCCCAAATATTTTTATCATTATAGAATAATTTCCATATTTCTTTAGCATAAAACAATAAAAAATATATATGATCTATGGATTTAGGCAACCTGCAGATGCTACAAATATTAACATCACTATGATTAGTTTTAAAAAGAGCCTTTTTATTAAAATTAGCATCTAAAACTGTTTTAGGAAAATTCACCGCCATGACAAATTCGCCTACCAGCAATTCACTGCTGGAAAATTCACCGCCATAAAAAAATTCGCCTCAAGAAAAATTCACCACCAGCAATTCACCGTCAGGGAAAAAGAGGTGAAGCCATGGATCTTCACTTGTCATTCTAGGGCCTCTTTCTCAAATAAATGGTGAATTGCCATTAATTTTCCATGGCGGTGAATTGCTGGTGGTGAATTTTCCTTGAGGTGAATTTATCATGACGGTGAATTTTCCCACGGTGAATTGTTGACGGTAAATTTCTCGACGGTGAATTTGCTTAATGCCATCTAAAACAGGCCTTTTTAAGCTCAATCATATTATGCCACACATCATTAAAATCAACAAACCATTTTTTATCAGTTAGACTGGTCCCCCAAGCCTTATTGAGGTGCTCAATTAGCGGTGTAGGGTTAGTTAGGGATTTGTAAATCATTTTAGCTTATACTTTTGAGAGAGAAGTGCCATCATGCCAAAATGATGAAGACAGACTCCCCCCTCTCTCTCTCTACTCCAACTACAACGAGCACACTCTGCCCCAAGGATAACAACGAACTACTATGGTAACAATCAAGAATTCACAACTTTATCTCATAATCAAATTAGAGAATAATCATGCAATATCAAACAATTTCCATTACACAATCTGACAACAATTTGAATTAATCAAACTCAGATTACATATATCCAACCATTACAAATTCTACTCACCAAGGTTTCAGACAACTTAATTGTGCAACCTCTCTATTTTCTTAAATCTACATTCTCTATTTACATTTGAATTTACTACCTCTTTCTCATACATGAATTGTTCACATGGACGCACACTTTTCTCCTATTCGACTCCGTGTTGAATTCAATCCTATTCTGAAGCATGGCCTTTATGTTACCATTCAACTTGTTCTTTTGCATAGTTGTATTCTCTTGTTTTGACTGCCAATACAATATTCAACCACCTAAAAACTCTTTCCCCTTATTTAAATCTGAAAGGAAGTAGAGGTGTGAAAAACCCTTCCAACACTAATCTATTTGGGGAAGAAATCACAAATTCATATAAATCCTTTAACTATTACAATGAATGAAACACATTCAAACATATGCATAGAACAATAATACCATAACGCACAGATTTATGTGGGGAAAACCTTTCCAGGTAAAAAAACCCATACACCAAAAGCATAGTACTTTATATTATCAGTAATAAACAATTACAATATATAAGCACTAAGCTTCTCTAAGCTTCTCTAGGTGTTCATCAATCTTCAACAAAAATAGGGATAATTTTGGCAACATTACGTGTCTTAAAAATTTTCAAATTTCTCTCATTTCAATGCTCTAAGGCATAGAATATTTAATAATTAACAAAAGCAATGAATACAAGGCTTCATCACATATACAATATTCGAAGTCAAATAAAAGTGTAATGTTCAGTTTGAACTAAACACATGGAACGATCACACCCACTAGTTGAGAGATAATTATCACTCAAGTAGCCAGTTAACTATTGGTTACAAATAGTGCAACCACCTCCGTGATTAGATCCACCACTAACTACTTATTGCATTTTATTATCTCCTTCATTCAAATAGTTGAGTTTAGTCCTCCATCGTTGACTATAGGTTGAGACACACTTATCTCAACAATCTCCCACTTGTCGAAGACCTATCATGAAGTCATGTGGAATCAACTGCTCAAGGGCCCAAGGCCCATGTAAACAACACACCAGCTGAATTCTTTTGTGCTCACTGGCTTCGTTAGTGCATCTGCAACATTTCTCAAAGTGTCAACCTTTTCCAATATCACCTTTCCATCTTCTACCATATCACGAACAAAAGGAAACTAAACATCAATGTGCTCTGTTCTAGCATGGAAAGTGGGATTCTTTGCTAAGAAAATGGCACTTTGACTGTTGCAACAGATAGTAATTTGTCCTGCATTAAAACTAATATTTGAACACAACCTCTTAAGCCAAATGGCTTCCTTGCAAGCATGAGTAGTTTCCATGTACTCTGCTTCTGTCATGGACAAAGTGACTATAGCCTATCGCTTACTCATCCAACTTATAGCACCACAATTCATTGTGAACACATATCCACTTGTGGATCTTCTGCTATCAATGTCACCTACCCAATCTAAATCCACATATCTACAAATACTTATAGAATGTTGAGAAGTAGTAGGATAACTATGATAACATAGGGAATAATCAGAAGTACCCTGCAAATATTTGAGCACTCTCTATACCGCATCCCAATGTACCTATCCAGGATTAGCCATATACTGACTACTTAGGACTCTCGCTGCTTGGGAAATGTCTAGCCTCATATAAACCATTACATATATCAGATTTCCAACAGCTCTTGCTTATTGTACTTTGGTCATGTCCTCCATCTCAGTAGGAGATTTTTGACAATCCTCCATAGAAATATTTATCTCTTGCATCACTGGAACAACTAACTACTTGCAAGCTGCCATGCTAGATCTCTCCAACATTGAATTCACATAGTTGCTTTGGCTTAACCAAATCTTTTTGTTTGCTCTATCTCTTCTGATCTCCATCCATAGGATATACATTGTTGCACTTAGATCCTTCATCTCGAACTATGCTGACAACTTCAAGACTTCAGATCTGAAATCAAATTCATACCATTCCCAAAAAACAACATATCATCTACATACAATGTAATTATGAGAATGTGACCATTATCAGATTTGTAATATACACAATGGTTAGATTTCGATCTCAAAAATCCCAAAGAAAACACAAAGGTGTCAAATTTTTGGTACCATATTCTAGGAGACTGCTTAAGACCATATAAATACTTCTTCAACTTGCAAACCAAAATTTCTTTACATTTTACCACGAAATGTTCTAGCTATGACATATAGATCTCTTCCTCCAAATCACCATGAAGGAACGCTGTCTTCACATCCATCTATCCCACTTCTAGATCATACATTGTTGCAAGTGATACCAGGAACCAAATAGATATCAGCTTCACAATAGGAGAGAATATCTCACCATAGTCAATTCCCTCCACCTGAGAATACCCCTTCATGACCAACTGTGCCTTGTGCTTTTCAACACCACCATCAAGACCACACTTCTTCTTGAACACCCATTTACATCCAACAAGTTTTTGTCCTTTAGGCAAAGGTGCCAAATCCCATGTACTGTTTTTCTTCAAAGAAGGCATTTCTTCATCCACGGCTTTCATCCAGGAATCTGCATCACTCATGCACATATCCTCTCTTACAGTCCTAGGCTCATCACTATTAGCAATCAAAGCAAAAACACAACTAGAATCCAACAATGAATAACCAAATATTTTTGGTGAGTAATCAAAACTTTCTGGCAGTTGCCTATCATGTGTAGACCACCATAATTATTGAGGTTGAGTTTCTTCTTCATAAAAACTTTCAGAGCTGCTAGATCTCTCCTCATTACCAAATCCAACAGGAGTACATAGTTCACTTTTCATCGGAGTAAGTGGAACTTGAACTACCTCCTTCTTTTGCTTCCCCTCTTTCTTTGTTTGCAGCTCAACTGTGGAAGGCTTCAACTCCCAAAATATTGTACACTTTTGCTATGGAGAACCTTCTCAGCCACTAGATCACAAAGCTTGCACCCCTTCACACCGACACCATAGCCAATGAAGATACACTTAACTGTCTTGTTCTCTAACTTAAACCTATTTACACTCAGAACATGAGCATAAGATTTTTAGCCAAAAACTCTGAGATGTCTCATCGCAGGATTCTTACTAGACCATGCCTCCATGGTTATCTTTTCAGTAAGAGCTAATATAGGAGATATGTTGATCAGATAACATGCAGTGACTATAGCTTTGGCCCAAAAGTTCTGCTCAAGACCAACACCACTCAACATACTCCTAGCCCTCTCCATCAACATCATATTCATCCTCTCTACAACTCCATTTTGTTGTGGGGTGTATGGAGTTGTCTTATGTCTCTTAATCTCGTGCTCCTTACAAAACCTATCAAATTATGTTGAACAAAACTCACCACCGTTTTCAATCCTCAAACATTTAATCTTTCTATAAGTCTGATTTTCAACCAAAGCCTTAAACTCCTTAAACCGATTAAAGACTTCAGATTTACTCCTAAGGAAATAAAAAAATGTCTTTCTACTATAATCATCTATGAAAGATGCAAAATATATAGATTTTCTTAATGAAGGAACATTCATAGGACCAAATACATTTGCTTGAATTTAGTCCAAAACCCTAAAAGACTTATGAGAACTGGAATAAAAAGAGACAATTTTGTTTACCATATACACAATGTTCGCAAAATTCGAACTCGAGATTACAATCATCAAGGCCTTCAACAAGGCTTTTATTTTTTAGGGCTCTAAGACCCTTCTCATGAGTATGACCGATTCTTTGGTGCCATAACATTGTCTTCTTTGTTGGAAGCTTCATCTCCAAAGAATTTGAACCCTTAGGTACCCACAAAGTGCGAACATCAGATGCACAAAAAATAGACTTCTTCTCTACTAGATCTGATGGTGAGTATGAAAAATCCAAAGACCTTTTATTTGGAATATTAGAAGAACTATTTCACTGAAAACTGCATGCATCCAAATTGTACAAATTGTCGATCCGAACACCCTTAGCCAACACCATAGGTCCTTTTGTCATCTTACATCCTCCATTTGATAAAACAACTTGCACACCCTCATTAATCAACTTACTCATACAAAGAGGGTTTTGTGCCAAACCTGGGATATGCAACACACCATCAACCCCCTTCACTCTAGAAGGAATCTAATCTTGATTCTTCCATGACCAAAATCTTTGGATGAGTGTCATCACCTAGATACACCTTCCCACCATCATACTCTTCATACTTTGAGAAACAACCCCTATGCGAGGTCATATGGAAAGAAGTGTTTGAGTCTATTAACCACACATCTTTTGATGCATGTGTTTCCAAGGCTGCGAAAAAATACTCTACATCATCCTTAGATGATTTATCAAAGTTAGAGTCAGAGTTCTTTTTACCTTTCTTTTTCTTCTCCTCACAATATTTACAAAAATGACAAAATTTTCCGCAGTTCCAACATTTCTCCTTGGACTTGCTAGGAGACTTTGACCTCCCTAAATATTTTGATCTAAACTTGTCCTTTTTATTTCCTTTCTCTTTAGGTTTTCCACAAACAACAAGGGCTTCCTTGGAAATCTTAGAAGATTTCCTCTGCATCTCTTCAGACAACGATGGAACCACATCATCCATTTTGAAACTAGTTGTGGTACTTCCAATAGCCATAACCCGGTGATCCTGTGAGTCTGGAAAAGAACATAACAAAAGAATGCAATGATCCTCATCTTCAATCTTGTCACATCCAACAAAACCCAACTGAGCAATCAACATGTTAAATGCATTCAAGTGATCTGCAATGGATCCTCCATCTTCCATCTTTAGAGAATACAATTTATTTTGCAAGAATAATTTATTTACTAGGGATTTAGCCTTATAAACATCTCCAAGCTTCTTCCAAAGAGATTTTGCAGTCTTATCTTCATGGATTTTCAAGAGCACTGAATCAGCGAAACAAAGTCTAACCAAACTCTTGGCTTTTTCGATCCTTCAGATCCTACTCTTCTTGAGTCGTATTGGTTGGTTTTGTTTCGAATATTGCAGCCCATAGATCTCTATCCATGAGCATATCCTCCATATTCAACTTTTTTAACTCAAAGTTACTTCCATTAAACTTATCAATCTCGATTCTATTGGATGTGCTTGTCATCTTTTTTTTTCTGCAACAAGATTTTGAAATACTTCTGCAAAGACTCCCACTCAAACAAAGATCAGTACAAAAAACCCGCTACCCAACAACGCGACCCAAACTAGCCAAGATCTAATACCAATTGAAAGGAAGCATAGGAGTGTAAAAATTCTTCCAACACTAATCTATTTGGGGAAGAAAGTACAAATTCATACAAATCCTTAAACTATTACAGTGAATGAAACACATTCAAGCATATGCATAAAACAATAATACTATAACACACAGATTTACATGGGGAAAGCCTTTCCAGGTAAAAAACCCCACACACCAAAAGCACAGTACTTTATATTATCAGTAATAAACAATTACAATTACAATACAATATCAACACTAAGATTCTCTGGGTGTTCACCAATCTCCAACAAAAAAAGGGATAATTCTAGCAACATAACGATGTCTCAAAAATTGTCAAATTTCTCTCTTCTCAATACTCTAAGGCATAGAATATTTAATAATTAACAACAAAAATGAATAGAAGGCTTCATCACATGCTATATTTGAAGCCTAGTCAAAGTGTAGTGTTGATTCAAAACTAAACGAATGGAATAATCACACCCACTAGTGGAGAGATAACTATCACTCAAGTACCCAGTTAATTATTGGTTGCAAATAATGCAACCACCTCCATGATTATATCCACTACTAACTACTTATTGTATGTTATGATATCCTTCATTCGAATAGTTGATTTTAGTCCTCCACTGCTGACTACAGGTTGAGACACACTTATCTCAACAAAATTTTCTCTTGATACAACCTCTTTTCCTCTCCCTCACGTGGCTCCAATTCTGCTCATTTTAAAGGTTTAATTTATAAATCTTTAATTGCCTCTCACTCAAGCACTGAGGGCGCCTCTTTCCTCTTTGTTTGGTTGTGACCCATATTTATCTTTGTGTATATGTATTTGGTGCCTCTTTTCCCTCTCTCACATTCTTGATCTCCACACAGCCTATCTTCACATCGATGGATCCTCACTGGTGAATCTTGTTGTTGCCTTGGTCACTTACCATTGATTTTCCTATCACATTTTACCACCTACTTTCCAAGCGCGACCTGCTCTACATTGTCCTATATTTCTATCTTCTCCTTTTCTTCCCATGACCATTCAATTTTTAACTTTCTTTCAAACCATATGGTGTGGTTTGCACCCTCTTATGGCAATGATTCTATTGAATATTTAAAACTTCAGAATGAGAATGATCTTTCTCCTCTTTTGGGCACTGGTTCCCTTCACCATTTTCTTCCCTTACTAAACTAAATGGTGTGTGCCCCATGTTGGAATATGCATTTAAATGATTTTAGCTTCCATCAAATGGATTCCCTACACATTTATTTTGGCATCAATAAATCATTTCCTCTATATCTTTCCTAATGTTGCATCCCCTCTCCTATTGGTGCCACCTCTTGTTACCGGTTCTTTATTACAACCATAGATTCCCTTCAGCTTTCCTCTTCTCATGCATATGATAAGGCATGGCCCTTGGTCTTCTTTATTCACAAATACCATTTGAAATTTATTCTTCCATCTGAATTTAATACAGACACCTCCAATATTTAAAATGCATTTTGCATTTAAACTGCTCCTCTTTTAACCACATAAATTTTTATCTTTCTTGAGATCAATTCAAACTATTGATTA
This sequence comes from Sequoiadendron giganteum, assembly GCA_007115665.2. Taxonomy (NCBI): domain Eukaryota; kingdom Viridiplantae; phylum Streptophyta; class Pinopsida; order Cupressales; family Cupressaceae; genus Sequoiadendron; species Sequoiadendron giganteum. Next base: position 350,163,783 of record CM021102.1, read on the forward strand.
TAATCGAATGATTGAGTTTTTGAAAAATCAAAATGACTAAAAGAGGTAAAATCAAAGCCTGAAATTTTGACAATCAATGTCAACAATGTCAATCAGTTCCCATCAAATCTCCCACCAAAACCAAATTGGACTACAATCTGAGAAAAAATGTCAAACTTCAAAACAAACTAGAAATGAAGTATTTTTGGTTGATGTGGGTAGCCCTTCCACCCAAAATGCTCCTATATCACAAAAGAGGCTTGGTTCTTGATTGTTGTCATCACAGAATTGTATTTCTTTATAATCTTCCCTTAGATTGAGTATGTTTAGATCCAGTTTGACTTGGGTAGGTAATACTCTTCTTTTAAGGATTTCCAATCTTTTAACTATCCATTGTCTAGGATATCACTAAATGTTTTAATCCCTTTTTGTTCCCATTTTTTGATAGAGCACCCCTAAACGAGGTTGAGGGGTTTCTCATTGTGCTCCAGGTTCCACCAGATGGAATTGTTGGTTTGGACTATAGAGGAGTTGCTATTTTGAATTTTGCAAAACTTAAGGTCCACCATATGTTTTATCATTTCCCAAGTCTTCCAATGGCTTTTTGAAAACCAAAGAACCTGCAAGAGACATTAGGTGTTTCCTTAAGAGAAGGTCACTAAATGGTAGTGATTCCCATGATTTTACTTGGTTGGGGACAATCAACTAGATGTTGCTTTTATCTAGGACCTTCCAAGGCTCTTCACCAGATCGGGCTTTTATGACCCATTTTATAGCTAGTGCAATCCCTTGCAGTTTTAGGTCATTTACTCCAATCATCCATGTATTTTCTCAAGGAAACACCAATCATATTTAATCGCATGTTTCTTCATCTTACCTCTTACATCTAACCACAAAAAGATTTGTTTTCTAGATTTCATTGACTTGGTAGCTACTGAAGAGCCAGACTGATGCAAAATATAAACTATAAGAGGATAAAATAGTTTGACATATTTGAATTCTACCTGCAAGTGATAGGTATTTCTTGTTCGAACCATAATTTTTTTTTCCAATTTTTACTTTAATCCACAACCACATCTTCTACGGGTTGGGAATGATGGCTACCCCTAAATATCTGACTTGTTTTTAGAGACCCCCCCATTGGAATCAAACTTCTTGATCCATTCAAGGGGAGTTCCCCCCCATCCGAGGATGATTGATTTAGCATTTGATATTTTTGCATTAGATGCTTTACAAAAAATATTTAGTTTATGCATTAGGCAATCCGTGTTGTTTTCCTCTAGCTCCACAAAGATTGTAGTGTCATATACAATTGGATGTTTAGAAGCTCATTCTAATCTAGAAGCTTTAGGCCCCTAACACTTGGAAAGAGGGAGGATTCCCTCAACAAGTAAAATGCATAGCATCAAAAGCAACAATAAAGAGGGATGAAGCAAGGGGGAAACCTTGCCTAATAGATCTCTCTAGAATGAATTCCTTAGAGAGGGATCCATTCGCCTCCACTTAAGTAGTAGAATATTTCAATAGGGTGTCAATTATGCTATAAAATATGTCAAGGAATCCAAATGATTCAAGTGTTATTCTTATGAAACTCCATTCAACCCTATCATATGCTTTCTTGAAATCTAAGGGGAGCATTGTAGAGTTTTTCCTGGAATGCCTTGCCCATTCCTTCCATGGCCTCTTAGCTAGTGATCAGGTTTTCTATAATGTACGTTCCTTTGATGAATTTAGTTTGAGTGCTAGTTATAAATTTTGGCAAGATGTTAATCAATCTCATGGCTAAAATTTTAGCCAAAATTTTGTATAACACATTTAATAATGTGATTGGTCCCCAATTTTTAATCATTTTTTTTCATCCTCCTTTGGTAGTAGTTTAATGATTCCTTTATTAATATTCCTACCAAGAGACCCTTTTTTAAGGCTTTCCACGTAGACTTGGTATAGTTCATCACAAATCCAATCTATAAAAGCTTTGTAGAATTCAACTGGGAGCCCATCACTACCCAGTGACTTGTCATTGTCCATAGTTTGTTTGATATATAACATGGCATTGCTATTTTCCTCGTTATTCCCTTTAAATGTGAAAAGTTCCTTATAAAACCTAGAGAATTGGAGCAAGATATCTTCTTGACTTGTATGTAATGTATCTTCATTCTAGATTTGGTCAATCTGCTCAATCACCCATTTATCCTTTATATATTTTAAGAAAAAATTGGTGCTTTTATCTCCTCAACCAATTTAGTTTGGCTTTCACTTTTAGACCTTGAATTTTATTTACTTGGAGCCTTCTCAAATCGTTTTTTTCCATATTGAGTTCCTCGGCTAAAACTTCATTATTTGGATCCTCTTGTATATTGGCTTCTGCCAAAAAGAGTGTTTCTTGGAGTTCATTCTCCAATTTTCTTCTATCCATAGCTCATTTTTTTGCCTATGGTCTGGAATATCTTTTTCCAACCACTTACATTATGCTTCCATCTCTCAATGGCAGTCTTATCCTTCAACATCCATTTCTTGATTTCTTTGAGAGTAATGATTACATCTTTGCAATCACTAAATTTTAAAAGGTAGGTATTGAGCATAAATCCTTCTTTCTTCTTTTTCTCATTATCTCTACACTTTTTTAGAGAATTCCTATCTTTGATAGGGTGGTGATCTAAAAGGGTACAAGGAGAGAATGGCACTTTGTACCCCTCATCATTAGGCACAAAATTAAAGAAATATTTGTTAGCATAAAATCTATCCAACCTGCAATAGATTATTTTCCCTCCTTTCTAAGCATTACACCATGCATACTAAACTTCTTTGCTATATTTTTTCATGCCTTCCAAAGGATCGAATAGGTTCAACTTATGTTTCATTTTGTGCCAAAAATTATTTTCATTACCATTCCAACCCATGTCCACCCCACCCCACTTATCTTCACTGTTCTCAACCATGTTGAAGTCGCCACCAAGAATCCAAGGCACACTAGGAAGGTTAAGAAACCATTGTCGTAACCCAGTCTAATATTTATGATTATTGGGGGAATAAATAGAACAGATCCCAATTTTGTCCTCACCCCTTTCAAGCAAAACCCACACAACCCTATTATAGAGGGAAGTACCAGAGTTGGCTACATGTTGTTCCCAAGTTTTAGAGATGACAATTTACACCCCCCCTCTTCCCTTTTCATGATTGTTGGAGAAATAAGCAGAGTTATTCCAAATGAATCTCATATTGGTGTTAAGGGTGAAATGAGTAGCCTTAGTGTTTTGGAGAAGTACCATATCCTTATGTTTTGCTAGGTTTAAAAACCTTTTGATGATGTTTTTTCTATTAGGGATTTCCAAAACCTTGACATTATAAGAGACACAATTAAGATTCATTGGAATCATGTTTTGAACAATCATATTTATCCCCCCTGAAGTGCTCAAAGCACTTGGGTATCTTTTCTTTGACTTCCAATCTTTTCGAAGTAGGAATTTGAATTACAATGCTTGTTTTTTCCTTTTGTTTTTGGAAATTTGCAAGCTAGTCTTGCCAATTGAAATGATTTTTGAATTCTTCCTAGGCCTCCTTGGGCCAAGTCAAGCCTTCGGGTTGGGGGCTTGTTGTATTTAAATGAACTCATTTTCCAAGCACACAACAACTAGTGCAAGGTATAGTCTAGCATTAGGTTTTGACTTATGTGGGACTCCAGACTTGAATTTGCAATCAACAAACATAACTCTAGGGTTCTTGTCCTCATTTCTAGGGGAGTCTTTACCAAAATCAGGGTGGCATACATCCTTTTTGGTATTTTTAGGGTTTAAGTTGGTTTGATTCAACCTTTTATCATTCTCAACTACCAAGGCAATCACTTCTTGATAGTTATTTTGGCTAACCTCCAACCTCATGCTTGCCTTAGACTGGATATCCACACTATTATCACTCTCATCCAAAGCATTGGTATCATTCATGTGAGGTTCCATTTGGGAATGACCAACTTGGCTGAGTTCCTCAATATAATTGAGAAATTCCATCTACTTACTAGTGCTTTGGAGGTTAGTAATGATATGGTGCTTAGCCTCAATCTCGGCTTTGAGGTCTTTCACCATACCCTACTAGATCCATTGGAATTATCATTCTCAACCTTATTCATTTCCATTTTTTTTTCAATGTTTTCTTTGTGAATGATTGAATATTTAGAGTGGAATTCGGATACTTTGAGGTCCTTATTATCACCTTTATTTTCATTATGCTCTTTATTTTCTTTAATATTTTCCCTAATTTTCTACATTATGATTTGTTGAGCATTCATATTGAATTTTTCCTTCCCACTATCATTACCCTAGGGGACAATGAGAATAAAACATCAAAGGGAGCACTTTTGGGGGCCTCTACCACAATTTTCTCAATACCTTCAATATCTATAAGAATTCTAAACGGATTTGATGTTTCCATTATATCAAGATCTCTAGGGAGGGTCAAGGTTACCCTCAAACCCCCCTTAAAAGCATTAGAATTTGAGGTTTCAGTTTCAATTAGATAGGTATATTTTCCTCCCAAATTTGGGTTTTTTTCTTTATAAGACCCCTTTCAGGGGTAGAAATTATTTCATGTTCAACACGAGAATATAAAATTTCTTCACCTTTACCAATTTTATTAGTTCTTGACTCAGAATCAAAGTGGTTATGCGTTATTTTTTCCCATCTTCCTAGTGATTCTGATGGCACTCTCAAATTTTGCAAATTTCAAGTGCCCATCTCGAAAATTTTGCTTGTGCACTCTCAGAATTGCACTTGAGAAATATGCTTAAATGACCCACTTTGGAGGCTTGTAATTTGGAGCTAGATGATTTTCATACAAAACCCCTTGGTAGACATATTCAATTGACATATGTGAACATCCATATCAATTTTCAGCTTCGCATGATGATTTTTTTTAGGGTTTTGAAGGGTGAAGCTAGAGGGTTTTAGTACTTTCTGTTGTTTGCAAACTTTCAGTTTTGCAAAGTTTCCTCATGTTTGAGATTGTATTTTGCAACTGGTTGATCGTCAAGAGGAACTGGTTATTGTTTTGCATTCTCCTACCAAGATGAGCTCGTATGTCGGTTTTCAAAGTTTCATGAGTTGATTTGCTATTTTTAACAAATCAAAACCAAATGTGATTTGTCATGTTTTGCACCTGCATTTTCATGAACCTTTCCCAAAGGCCAACTTTGAGCATCGATATCTTTTGATGGGAGATGTTTCAAGTAGATCCCTTTTGTACACATACTCAGGGTACCTAAATGTTCTTATGTTTCCAATGGCGGCCTCCCGAGAGTTGATTTGCTATTTTTTCAAAATGACAATTGGGTGAGTTTTAATTTGTTCAGAACAGGTTGTAGAAAGTTCAACAAAGCAAATTTGATAGTTAATAGCTTCCACCTCGTGATCTCTTTCTCCGATTTGTTTGTTGCATTGCATTCTTGAGTCAAATGTCTACATGCCTACAAGTTTTGTGACTCCAAGAGGTCATTTAATTTGTTTCTCGAAGCGATTCCAGAGCCCATTGGGCCAGTTTTCACTATTCTACAAAAGTGCCTGAAAGCAAGTTTTAATGGCAACCCAATTCATCTTTTCACTCCAGACGCATTCAAGAAGTAGTGTTGGGTCAATTGAGGGTAAAATTTGTTTGAAAACAAAAAAAAAATTAGTCGGGCCACATGGGACTCGACATGCTTTGCATGATCATGAACCTGTATTTGTTGCAGTGTTGCAACCACGTCAAGTATGTTGTTCTAAGTTGATCAATGTGTGGAAGGGTGTACAATTGTAATTTCTTTCAAGTGCAAAGTGAGATCCACCTTTCCAGTGAGTAGTTTGAAGATCATGTCATCAAAGTGGATAAAGATGTTGACCAAGAGATAACAAGTATGAAGGTGCTATTGCCAATATAGTAAATGGAAGAATATGCAAAATACCCTGAAGAGGTGATAAATACTTGCTTAGTGTCTCTTGTAGTAGTGGTAGAATATGCATGCAAATGTGGAAGCATTGCATATACAAGAGGTTTTAACTAGAATTTCAGTGAAGTTGTCTACCTATCTTGCAACACTGCGAGAGAGAGTCAAAGAAAACTTATTGGAAAAGTGTGTATTGTTAATGAACACAATGATTAACTAAGAGCATTATGAACCATTCAAAGTTGCATGAAGTGAATTAATGAAAACATTCATTTGGTTAACATTTCATTTAGCAGTATGAATTTCCAATCTAATGGAATGCCACGATGCTTGTGGCTCAATGAGTGAATGTGCTTAGAGAAAGCTTTTAGAATTATGAGACTCATTGAATTCCATAAAATTACAAGCTGATGGGTGTGGCTGAACATATGAAAGAATGAAATGGAGGGATTCAAAAAATGATCCAACATATGTTGAATTGGCTAAAGAATTGTATTGCGCCTGGTATTTTTGACCAAATTGACTGTGAAGAGGCTACAAAAACTTTTATACAAGTGCAATCGACTTGAGTGAGGTTGGGAGTGCTGATGGAGGCAATGTGTGCAGCCTTTTATTAGCATGAAATAGGTAGTACATGGAATACTCTTGTGACAGTAGGGGGTGTCCTATGGTTTTGAGGCGGTTTGGAACGTGTCTCAACCAAATTTGAAATCAACAGGGGGTATACTCAAGGTAAATAAACCTATTGAATGTTTTATATGGCATGACTATTGGTCACAACTACACAAACATTGTAGACGATAGAGGCGCCATCACTCATGTTTGAAGAAGATTTTGAACACCACAATTGTAGTGGCCGCCCAAAATGGAGTTGTTGGAAGGGCGCACGAGCTATGGAACAGGTTATGGAAATCCATCAAAGCATAGAAGGCTCGACCAAGTAGCTGAAATAGATGTGCCAACTGAGGAAGGTCTTTACTTTGATGATTGGAAATGTTTATGTTGTTGATGGGGTGCGGCCAGATTGTTGAAATAGAGCAACCACTATGTGCGTTAAGGAGCTCGATGGAGGCGCTATCATCTAGGGATGGAACACCATACTTGTTGCTCACAAGACTGATTTGCTTCAGAAATTCTCAAACAGATGCATTTGGTAGTTGTAACGCCTTATTCCAAAAATCACGCCATCGTCCCTCTTGCCCAAGGAAATGAAGGAGTCCAAGGAGAATTTCTCATCATAATGCTTGAGGAGAGATCTTAGCCATGATGAGTTTGACTGAGTGCTTCTTTAAATGTAGGTTCGGGGGTCGCCATTATGTTGCAGAGGCAACCAAACTAGCTAAGGAGGGGTCAATTTGTTATTGCAAAGGAAATTTTGCATAAATACCAAAAGTTGCTAGGGTGTTCCTTCATCTAGATGCTCGATGGTGGGTAAACATGGTGTTGGCTCTTTCAGGGAAGCTTGCATTTGTAGTGAGAAGGTATAAAATTTTTTTAAAAGGAAATAGTATTGCAGCCATGACCATGAGAAATTTTTAGAAACATGAACAGGGGAGAGAGTTAGGGCATAGAGTAAGACCAACGATGGATAGAAGGAATGCCCACGTGGAAAAATCTAGTGGACCCCGCAAGGAAAAGGTGACATGAGCTAAAGAGGTGCGAGATGAGCAAGGTTGGTAGGATGGTGGGCCCCTAAAAATTTTAAAAGGCATGGGTTATGGTGTCCGTTAAATTTTAAAATATTCAATGTTGGAAAATGAGTTTTAGATATAAAGTGTAAAAGGAGGGGGATTGCTTATTTTTTAGTGTTGCCCGATTAAATAGTGGGGTTTCAATCTTTTAAGGGTTAATTTTAATGAATGGCACAAAAGGAAAAGTTTTAAATGTAAAGGTAAGGGTAATTTTTTGGTCTTGTTGGAGGAGTGAATTGAATATTCACTATGGGTGAAGTGGTTTTATTATTCACTGTTAGGTATAAATGGAGTAAAATTATAAAATGTAGCAAGGTATGGAGGGGAGCACAAAAATATTTCACGGGAAGTGTAATATTATTATTAGCTGAAAGAGGGGCAAAGGTCTAAGTGAAATATTTTACCCAGGTGGCAAGTATTTTGAATGAGAGTAAAGTGAATTTACTATTCACTTTGTAAACAATGATTATATGTTGGAAGTAAAAGGAATACATATTTAAGTTGCAAAACTTTAATATTTGGAGGAAAATATAATGTGCAACCACAACAAATAAGGAACAGTAAAATGAAAAGCTTTCATGGGAGAATGGAGGTATTTTTCACATTGCAGGTAAATGGGGTGAATTGCTTCACATGGGCAGATTTTATGTTTCAAAAAAAAGGTAAATGCAAGAAGATTCAAGGGAAAGGTTTGTTGGATGAGAGAGAAGAGATACTTTTCATTTTGCATATCAATGGGAATGGAGCTGCTAGATGGAATTTCCAGATCTTCTTCTGGAATCTTCTATTCTTCTATTTCTTCTCTTCTCTTCTCATTGTTTTGGGGGTTCCAAAATTTCTAAAAGCTATTCAACTCAGGCAGAAGCTCTGGGTAGAATTGTAAAGTTAGGAGGATTGTAACTGAATCATTAAATCTGAAGTGTGTGTTCTGAATTATGCTTTCATGTTTATATTTTATCTATTAATTGTCTCCATGGTTGAGATGTAAAACTCTTTTGAATCCAATAATCAAAGATCATATGGGTTTGTTCATGCACATTTTCTGCATTTGAGTTATATCTTTTCTTGCCTTATGTTTTGTGGATGATGTAATTGCTTTAAGTGTCAGTTGAACCTATTATTGCTTATTATTCCGAGGATAGTGTAATTGCTTCAACAGACGTGACAAGAATGTTGTGTTTTAATTGGATTTGTAAAGAATGATGACTAGATAAAGCTTCAGTGGTCTTATTGTCATAATATGATAACAATTGCAAAAGACCTTCAGAACCTATTCAACATTGTAGGATGAGATGCTTGTTATGTGACTCCATAGCCTTATTATTGGCACTTGTCAAGTTTTCATGCTTCTATTGTTTTCAGTTTGGTCCCAAATTATTAAATCAATAACCAATTTTAATCATGTATTTTGGGTCATGTGTTTGTCATGTTCTCCCTGTTGGTTAATGAATTTCACTCAGTGTCTTAGCCAATGTTGAGTGATAATTTAGGTTTCTCAGCATAATTTTGTGAGAGCATTATATTTTATGTAATACCCCATTAACTATGTGTCTAAATCATTAAGTATTAAAAAAAGGTTACCCCCCTAGGTCCTAGAGAGCCTGAGTGTAGGGGAAATGTTTTTTAATCCCATTTCCTATCAGTTGGTCGAATTCCCCATTGAATCTGATAATTAGAAAGTGGCTAGTTTATTGGATTCATTGAGCTGATCAATTTGGAACACCAATAGAATGGCAAATCTGCTGGGGAGAATTTGTGAAAATTTTGATTGCAGAATCTAGCCTTAAGAGTCATTGCATAGAGCCATACAATTTTCCATTCTGAATTTAGTTCAAGTACTGAAGAATTTCAAACTTGGAGGAAGATGTTTTGCAGTGAATTTGAAAGTTTCATGATTTGTGGTGCTCTACTAGTGAAAGGAACTCAGAAGAAAGTTTACATGTGAAAGAACTTCATACTTCTTGAAGGTTAGTCCTCTTTGAAAAGAGGTGGCGACTCTGTTAGAAGAACCTATTGAAAATTTGAAGAAAGTTCCAGATCTACACTATTTCCAGTCAGGAAGATAATTTGCAATAGCTGCAACGTTTCTAGGTATTCTTCACTCTTAGTTTTCAAGAGATTCATGTATGAAAATCACATTTGAACATCTCAAGATAAATTTGTGGTTCCCTATTGATTGAATTAGCACTAACAAAGGGAAGTGATAGTAGAGTTAGGTTTGCATACTTTTGAACTGTAATTTGTAGCCTATGTATTATGTTGGAGAAGTATGTTTGTTTTTAATTTTTCCCACTAAATATATCTTAGTGTAGATGCCTTTGAATTATGCATTGTGTATTATGGTACCCTAAGATCATGATGAAAACTAGAAATAGGGCAATGAATGATCAATTGTAGAGATGATATGTGAAATTTGAAAAGGGCATGTCAAAATGCTTCAATATATGCATCCTAGTATGGTTCTGGGTGAAACCATGGTTTGTGATCAGTCCCAGCTAGATTGTCAAAGAAGTTTCAGCACTGGAAGGTACAAAGCTATCAATTTCAGTGGAATTAGTGGCTACCCAAATGACATTCCAACTAAAATCAGAAATAAGTTACCAAGATTCATTGGTGATAAGTCTGAATCAACAAATAAGCATCTCCAAGAATTCAATAATTTGATGGATGATTATGAGATTGACTATGAAGATGTGATCATGAGACTATTTATTTAGTCCCTAAGAGGAGATGCACAGGATTGGTTATCATATTTACCATCTTCCTCCATTCATCCATGGGAAGAGTTCAAGGTAGTGTTCATGGAGCAGTTTGGAGAGAGGATTGACCTTGTTTTGATAAGGAAAACGTTTATGAACATGGAGAAAGGAAAAGATGAGTTAGTACCATCTTTTAATCTCAGGTTTTCAAATATCATAAGAGAGATTCCTGAAGACATAAGACCAAATGATGTTGAATGTTTGGTTGTGTATTTGGGAGCATTTGATAAAAAAATGAGTTATCTATTAAGAGATAAAGAACCTACAACCCTACATCAAGCATATCAAATTTCTATAAACATTGAGAATAATTTGAGATATTCAATGATGAAAGGATATAGGGTTATGAGTGTTGGTCATCCTAACACATCTCGTGCAAATAGAACTCATAGAATAGATAATAGAAGTGTTTTCAAAGTAAGGCTAATGTTGTTGCTCTAATTTCCCCATCATCATGTGCAGATCCTAATAAACTCCAGAATGAAAAGAGTGTATTAGAAAATGAAGATATCTATTGTATGAATGAGGATATTAATTTTAATCATCTTACAATCAGCACATGTGCAGATCCTTGCAGTAGTGATGAAGAGGAAGATACATTGCATGATGAAGAAATAGATATGCATGAAAAAATTTCTTGTAATATCTTGTGTGAGGAAGAAATGAAAGAGATGCAAGACATCATTACATGTTAGGTTTTGTTTAATGAAAATAAGGCTAATGTTGATGATATCCCTCACAAATCAATGATCAAGACATTGAAGATAGAAGTTCAAGCACTTACTCTGAGGAATCTGAGTATGGATTATGTAGTGATAAGTCTTCTTGTGACGAGGATGCTGATGAAAGTATAATTGATTGCTCTTTTGTTGATTCAAAATTCTCTTATAAGGATGATGTGTACATTGATGAAGGAAGGAACTCATTTATGAAGGATCAAGTTATGCATTGTGACAATCAGATGGGTCTAGAATCAACATTATCACCCATAGATAATATGAAATTATTTGATGGACTTTCAGTTTGTGTTCACATTGCAAAGCCTTTTGATAAATGTGCAGTGCAGCTATATGATTCAAATGATGATATGAGTGAAGAAGACTTATCCCAATCTATGACTACTCCTCATGTTGATGGGAAACAGTTTAGTGAGAATCCAAATAATATGATGTATGCACCTATGGATTGCATTCATGAAGCTTCAAATGTGCTACATAGAACAAATGGTAAAGAGATGGAAACAGTTTCAGATACTTGGCATATCACACCATGTAATGGAACTAATAGTTGTTCTAGCGATGAGATCACAGAGAGGGTCCATCTGCAATCTTATGGTTCAGATGAATTTAGTAATTTGTTTAAAGATAAGAGTGATAATGAGATAATGTATTCATCATTCAGTGTGCTAGAACCATGTAGTCCTGATTACAATATTACCAAGATTGAAAGCTTTGTCAATATCGAGCTTTGTATCATGGGGCATGTTCATGCACATTCAACTCATAAGGTTGATCATGTTGATTGTTATTATGTTGGTCATACTAGCTTGAATGAAGTAGACTTGGAAAGTTTTATATCATATGAGGATAACATTAGCATGCAAAATATGGATGACATGATTTCACTCTCAGGTGATCAAATTATGCATTATGATGAAAACTTGAGTAATAGGATACCACCATTTTTGGGTAATATTTCTATGGAGCTTGAAGAGTTTTGACCATGATATCTCAAATTATGTGGACATGGCAGAAATTTTAGTTGTGTGTGCTAAACAATCTGAGGATGGGAATGAAGTTGAAAATGTGTATGTTTGCTCTTCTAGTGATTATAGTGATTTTGAGTGCAATGATGACTTGAAGGATTTAGACCTTCATGCTGAGGAGGTTGAGACTATTATGTCAAAAATGAATATAATGAGAAATCCATTGTTTGATGAGCCTCCATCTTCACTAGATATGAGAAATAATGAAACTTATTGGTGCAAAGATAAACCACTCTTTGTTGAAATTTCCAATGATGCATTTCACACATGGTTAAAATGTGGTCTTGAGCAAGCAAAGGAACACATTGATGAAATCCTCGAGGGAATTTCCTATGACTGTTTTACATTTACAAGTGTTGCAGGTAAGGTTGAACATCATCATGCCAGCTACTTGGAGGAGTTTGAACATTTTTAGTTTCTAGATCAGCTGGAAGGTATTTTTATGGAGCATGACAATGAGATGAATAACAAGAAATGTTATTTTCAATATGAACATATTTCATAAGATGAATATAACACATATGTGTCATGTGATGATGAAAGCTTGTAGTTTATGATTGGTTATACAATGAAGAATGACAGAGATTATACTGGAAGTGGTATGCTCAGAAAATTTGTGAGAAATGTCAGTGGGATTGTTTGTAATCAGGCAAATTTCAGTGATCACCACATTTTTATGCTTGTAAGAAGGTCACCTATGTTATTGTGGTATGACAGAGGCAAGCATAGATTGAGGGAGATCAGCTCTTTTTACAAAATTTTGTTCGACAGAGGTAAATGTTGATTCCCATTTTTCATTTGGTGGCTCGGCGTCACGAGATGAAGTTGAAAATGAAGTTGAATAAAGGAGCAGTTTGAGAGCACTTGACGGACTCAGCTTTTGGTCTACTCTCCAGAGATCTGGAATCTTGATATGCCCATAGCGGGCATACATCCCCAATTGGAGCCACTGATGGCACTCTCAAATTTTGCAAATTTGAAGTGCCCATCTCAAAAAATTTGCCTCTGCACTCTCAGAATTGCGCTTGAGAAATCTGCTTAAATAACCCACTTTAGAGGCTTGTAATTTGGAGCCAGATTATTTTCGTGCAAAACTAATTGGTAGACATATTCAATTGACATATGTGAACATGCATATAAATTTTCAGCTTCACACAATGAGGTTTGTCAGGGTTCTGAAGGGCGAAGTTGGAGGTTTTAGCACTTTTCTTTTGTTTACAAACTTTCAGTTTTGCAAGCTCGCCTCTTGTTTGATCTTGTATTTTGCAACTGATTGATCATCAAGAGAAATTGATTGTTGTTCTGCATTCTCCATACCAAGATGAGCTCGTATGTCAGGTTTCAAAGTTTCATGAGTTGATTTGCAATTTTTAACAAATCAAAACTAAATGTAATTTCTCTTGTTTTGCACCTGCATTTTCAGAAACCTTTTCGAGAGGCCAACTTTGAGCGGCAATATATTTTGATGCGAGATGTTTCAAGAAGATCCCTTTTGCACACATACTCAAGGTACCTAAATGTGCTTATGTTTTCAGTGGCGGCATCCCAAGAATTGATTTGCTATTTTTTCAAAATGGCAATTGGGTGAGTTTTAATTTGTTTAGAACAAGTTGTTGTAGAAAGTTCAACTAAACAACTTTGATAGTTAATAACTTTCATCTCATGATCTATTTCTCCAAGTTGTTTGTTGTATTGCATTGTCAGGTCAAATGTCTACATTCCTACAAGTTTTTGTGACTCCGAGAGATCATTTAATTGGTTTCCCGAAGCGATTCCAAAGCCTTCTAGGCTAGTTTTCACTATTCTGCAAAAGTACCTAAAAGCAAGTTTTAATGGAAACCCATTTCATCTTTTCACTCCAGATGCATTCAAGAAGCAGTGTTGAGTCAATTAAGGGTAAAACTTGTTTGAAAATGAAAAAAAATTAGTCGTGCCACTTGGGACCCAACATGCTTTGCATGATCATGAACCTGTATTTGTTGCAGTGTTGCAACCACGTCAATTATGTTGTTTTGAGTTGATCAGTGTGTGGAAGGGTGTACAATTGTAATTTCTTTCAAGTGCAAAGTGGGATTCACCTTTCTAATGAGGAGTTTGAAGGTCGTGTCATCAAAGTGGATAAATATGTTGACCAAGAAATAACAAGTATGAAGGTGTTATTGCCAATATAGTAAATGGCAGAATATGCAAAATACCCTGAAGAGGTGATAAATACTTGCTTAGTGTCTTTTGCAGAAATGGCGGAATATGCATGCAAATGTGGAAGCACTGCATATACAAGAGGTTTTGAGTAGAATTTCAGTGAAGTTGTCTACCTATCCTGTAGCACTGCTAGAGAGAGTCATAGAAAACTTATTGGAAAAGTGTATATTGTTACTAAACATAATGATTAATTAAGAGCATTATGAACCATTCAAAGTTGCATAACGTGAATTAATTAAAAGATTCCTTTTGTTAACATTCCATTTAGTAGTATGAAGTTGCAGTCTAATGGAATGCCACAATGCTTGTGGCTAAATGAGTGAATGTGCTTAGAGAAAGCTTTTAGAATTATGAGACTCATTGAATTCCATAAAATTACAAGCTGATGGGTGCGGCTGAACATATGAAAGAATTAAATGGAGGGATTCAAAAAATGATCCAATATATGTTGAATTGGCTAAAGAACTGTATTGCGCCTAGCATTTTTGACCACATTGACTGCTAAGAGGCTATAGATACTTTTATGCAAGTGTAATCAGCTTGAGTGAGGTTGGGCGCGTTGATGGAGGCAATGTGTGCAGCCTTTTCTTAGCATGAAATAGGTAGTACACAAAATACTCTTGTGATAGTAGGGGGTGTCCTATGGTTTTGAGGTGGTTTGGAACGTGTCTCAACCAAATTTGAAATCAACAGGGGGTATACTCAAGGTAAATAAACCTATTAAATGTTTGATATGTCATGACTATTGGTCACAACTACACAAACATTTTAGATGATAGAGGCATCATCACTCATATGTGAAAGGGCGCCATAGGTTTGAAGAAGATTTTGAACGCCACAATTGTAGTGGCTGCCCAAAATGGAGTTGTTGGAATGGTGCATGAGCTATGGAATAGGTTATGGAAATTTATCAAAGCATAGAAGGCTCGACCAAGTAGCTGAAATAGATGCACTAGCTGAGGGAGGTCTTTACTTTGATGATTGGAAATGTTTATGTTGTTGATGGGGTGCAACCAGATTGTTGAAATGGAGCAACCACTATGTGTGTGTTAAGGAGCTCAATGGAGGCGCTATCATCTAGGGATGGAGTACCATATTTGCTACCCACAAGACTGATTTGCTTCAGAAATTCTCAAACAGATGCATTTGGTAGTTGTAATGCCTTATTCCACAAATCACGCCATCGTCCCTCCTACCCAAGGAAATGAAGGAGTCCAAGGAGAATTTTTTTTTCATAATGCTTGAGGAGAGATCTCAACCATGATTAGTTTGACTGATTGCTTCTTTAAATGTAGGCTCGAGGGTCGCCATTATGTTGCAGAGGCAACCACACCGGCTAGGGAGGCGTCAATTTGTTATTGCAAAGGAAATTTTGCAGAAATAACAAAATTTTCTATAATGTGCCTTCATCCAGATGCTCGATGGTGGCTAAACATGAAGTTGGCTCTTTTAGGGAAGCTTGCATTTGTAGTGAGAAGGTATAAAAATTTATTTAAAAGGAAATAGTATTGCAGCCATGACCACGAGAAATTTGCAGAAACGTGAATAGGGGAGAGTGTTAGGGCACAAAGCAAGATCAATGATGGATAGAAGGAATGCCCACGTGGCAAAATCTCATGGACCCCGCAAGGAAAAGGTGACGTGAGCTAAAGGGGTGTGAGCCGAGTGAGATTGGTAGGATGGTGGGCCCCAAAAAATTTTAAAAGGCATGGGTTATGTTGCTTATTAAATTTTCAAATCTTCAATGCTGGAAAATGAGTTTTAGATATAAAGTTTAAAAGGAGGGGGATTGCTTATTTTTTAATGTTGCCCGATTAAATAGTGGGGTTTCAATCTTTTAAGGGTTGATTTTAATGAACGACAGAAAGGGAAAAGTTTAAAATGTAAAGGTAAGGGTAATTTTTTGGTCTTGTTGGAGGAGTGAATTAAATATTTATTGTGGGTGAAGTGGTTTTATTATTCACTTTTAGGTATAAATGGAGTAAAATTATAAAATGTAGCAAGGTATGGAGGGGAAGGGAAAGATATTTCATGGGAAGTGTAATATTATTATCAGCTGAAAGAGGGGCAAAGGTCTGAGTGAAATATTTTACCCAGGTGGCATGTATTTTGAATGAGATTGGCAAGTAAAACAATTGTATGAGGCACATGCAATATTTTTATGTATTGTCGGGTAAAGTGAATTTACTATTCACTTTGTAAACAATGATTATATGCTAGAAGTAAAAGGAATACATATTTAAGTTGCAAAACTTTAATATTTGGAGGAAAATATAATTTTCAACCACAACAAATAAAGAACAGAAAAATGAAAAGCTTTCACGTGAGAATGGAGGTATTTTTCACATTCTAGGTAAATGGGGTGAATTCCTTCACATGGGTAGATTTTTTGTTTCAAAATAAAGGTGAATGCAAGAAGATTCAAGGGAAAGGTTTGTTTGATGAGAGAGGAGAGATGCTTTTCATTTTGCATATCAATGGGAATGGAGCTATCAGATGGAATTTCCAGATCTTCTTCTGAAATCTTCTACTTCTTTTCTTCTCTTCTCATTGTTTTGGGGGTTCCAATTTTTTTGAAAGCATTTGAAGTCAAGCAGAAGCTCTGGGTAGAATTGTAAAGTTAGGAGGATTTTAACTGAGTCATTAAATCTGAACTATGTGTTCTGAATTATGCTTTCAAGTTTATATTTTATCTGTTAATTCTCTCCATGGTTGAGATGTAAAACTCTTTTGAATCCAATAATCAAAGACCATATGGGTTTGTTCATGCACATTTGTTGTATTTGAGTTATATATGTTGTTGCCTTATGTTTTGTGGATGATGTAATTTCTTTAATAAGTGCCAGCTGAACCTATTATTCAGGGGATAGTGTAATTGCTTCAACAGATGTGACAGGAATGTTGTGTTTCAGGTGGATTTGTAAAGAATGATTACCAAATAAAGCTCCAGTGGTCTTGTTGTCATAATATGATAACAATTGCAAAATATCTTTAGAACATGTTCAACATTGTAGGATGAGATGCTTGTTATGTGACTCCATAGCCCTATTATTGGCACTGGTCAAGTTTTCATGCTTCTGCTATTTTCAGTTTGGTCCTAAATTATTAAATCAAAAACCATTTTAATCATGTATTCTGCGTCATGTGTTTGTCATGTTCTCCAAGCTGGTTAATGAATTTCACTCAGTGTCTCAACCAATGTTGAGTTATAATTTAGGTTTCTCAGCATAATTTTGTGAAATCATTATTTGTTATGCAATACCCCATTAAGTATGTGTCTGAATCATTAAGTATTGCAAAAGGGTTACCCCCCTAGGTCCTACAAACCCTGAAGTGTAGGGGAAATGTGTTTTAATCCCATTTCCTATTAGTTGGCCAAATTCTCCATTGAATCTAATAATTAGAAAGTGGCTAGTCTATAGGATTCATTGGGTTGATCAATTTGGAACACCAATAGATTCTATGAATAATCGAGCAATTTTTTGGATATACACTTCCTTTCTACACAAAAAACATGCATTCACACTTCCAAGAATCTCAAGCCCACAACTATAGATGGTATCACCATCTTTAAACTCAATGATGTTAGTAATTTCCACTCCTGGGCTTAGAGAGACCAAAGTTGGAGCATCTAAATGGGGCAGAGAGACCTTTGCCTCTTCTAATCTCGCAAATTTTCCAAGCAGAGATGAAATTTGGGGAATGAAAAACTAGAACTCAAAGGGTACACCCTTCCGGATAACCCACCTAAGAAATGAGAGTGCAAAAATTCCTCCTATTGCCTTAAGAGACCAAGCCACAACATGAAATATGTAGCCACCAACATTCCACTAGGGCTTCTTGAGAACTTTGCCTTGCATACTATGTTCTTTCAAAAAAATTATGAAAAGACCTCTTTGAATCAAATAGTTGAAGATTAAATGAATTCCAAGTTTATTTTCCCATACATCAATAAACCAATTATCAAGATATCTCCTAGCTAGGACTTTATTTATGTCAATTGTAGTGAAGAACACTACAACATCCCTAAGTCTATTATTTTCATTAAGAATTTCAACTTTCATTATAGGGTTAGAATCAATGATAATTTTTTTGGGTCTTTCAGAGGATAGCCTACCTTTCCATCCACTAACTGATTCGAGGTTTCCATTTCCACCCTCGAACACCACCAAAAACCTAGCACCTGCTAGAATTGCAAGGTCTTTCTTGGCTACAACTTCGCTAAAGGTTTTTGCAGTTTCTAGGTTAAGGTTTTCATTACCCAACCCAAAAGGTTGGGCTTCAAGGTGGATCATACCCCTAGCATTAAATCCAATTAAATCCAATGCATAGAGAGTTAAACCAACACAAAGGTTGAAACACATACAAGAAAAATGAAATGACTACAGGCTCGAACACATAGAGAAGGCAATTAATGAAGATGTTTAAAATGGTGTATGGGACACCCACGCTAGCACAAAAATCCATGGGGGAGGGCTTCACCTCCCCCACCGAAAAATGCAAGTTGGAGGACCCTCGTCACTACCACACTGCTCCCCTTTGATCATTCCCTTGCCAATAAGTGTTTCCTATTTTCAATTTTTGTATTCCCCTTCAGTGATACTTTTCAAAAAGAATATATTATTTTACCATTTTATTTATTTCATTCATAGTTTTTTATTTATTACAAACTTGTTTCTTACCTCTAATATCTTTCCACATCTCATATTGCATTTTCAAAAGAGATGGGTATATATAAATATAACAAAAATAAATTTTGATAAAAATCAAAAGGATATATATACTAGCAATCACACCTTGGTGTGTAATGGATACACCGAAGAGGTGTGGATGGTCAATTAAGGAAAAAAATTCTCTATTTTTTGCATACATTTGTGCACTATATGAGGTCAATTGGTAGGTAACTTAGGAAACAATTTTGTTTGTGCAACAAAGGTCCCAATGGAGAAGTGATAGCTTCAAATCAATAAGAACCCAAACACAACTTCTATGAATCAAGAAGATAATTAGGTTCTAATACTGAACTAGAATCAAATTATGTTTGCAATAGGGGGAGAGATAGAGAGAGGGGAGGGGGGAGGGTAAGATAGAGATGGGGGTTAAGGAGATGGAGATAGATGAAGAAAAAGATGGAGATGGAGATGGAGGAGAGGGATATGGAGAGAAAGATAAAGAGATAAAGAGAGAGAGGAGAGAGGGATAGATAGAGATGGAGGATATAAATATATAGACAGGGAGAGAGAAGGACAAAGATAAATACAAAGATAGAGATAGGAAGTGATAAATAGAGGTGGAGAGAGGGATCAATATAGGGGTAGAAAGATGAAGATATAATGTTGTATAGATAAAGGGAGAGATGCAAATAGATATAGATATACATGTTTAACAAGAGGGGTACAGAGAGAGGGAGATAGATGGATGGATAAAGAGGGAGATATGTCTATTAAAAATATCAGAGAAGAAATTAAGATAGAGGTAGAAATGAAGATAGTGGGAAAGAGGGAGAGGGAGATAAATACATAGAGATAAAGAGAGGTAGAGGGAGAGATAAAAATAGAGAGATGAGGAGATAGAGAGGAAGCGATATAGAGATATAGAGGAAGAGATATAGAGATATAGAGGGAGAGGGAGAGGGATAGAGAGAAATATAGAGATAGAGATATAAGGAGATATAGAGAGGGGGAGATAGAGAAAGAAACAAATAGAGAGAAGAAAATATTGAAAATAGAGATGGAGAGAGGGAGAGAGAAAGAGGAAATAGAGAGGGATAGATAGATATATGGGAAGAGAAAGGGAGAGAGAGGTAGAGATAGAGAGATAGATAGAGGGACATGGAGGGAGGGGAGAGAAAGATATGGGGAGAGATATAGAGAGGGGGGGTAGAGAGAGGGAGAGATAGAGATATATAGGAAGAGAAAGAAAAGGGAGAGATATATTGGAAGATAAAGGGAGAGAGAGGTAGATATTCTATTAATCTCTATATTTTTTTATATTTGTCTACCTTTTTATCTATTATATATCTAATATATATTATTAAATATAAGTATAATATAGATTTTATTTATAACCTAAATAGAAAATGTAGTGTAGAAAAATGTACACTTTTAAATTTTCACACTATTTTTTCATCCCCTTAATTAATTGAACTTAATTAAGCCTCTAATTGACCCAATTATGCATTTAAAAGCCTAATTAATTTTGTTTTCCAAAAGGGGAACCTACATTAAACAATTGCAAACATCAAATTAAACATCTTGAAAATTGATTATCCTACATTTAGGACATAAGACCCATTCACCCGGTGAATGAGTCCTCCTTAAGTCTTAGATCCCAATTTTTAATATGTTTTTGGTGGTATTTTAATGATTCAAATTCAAATTGCAATTGTCGGCTTTTGACTTGTAATTGTCATAAAATTAGAAAATTGCTTATAAATACAAGGTCTTTTTATCAAATCAAACCTAAGAAATATTATCTAGCAAGAAGGAAACTTTCACAAGAGCAAAGATCATCATCAAGAGCATTGGAGAGAAGATTTATTAGTCATTTACAACAACAATCAAGATCAAGATAATCATGTCAAAGTTGTTTTCATTCATGCATGTTTTTGGAGCTAAAATTGTGATGTAGGTTTCATTTTTTCAAGAATCAAATCAAGTGTCAAATCAAGCATCCAATCAAGACATTTCATCCAAGATCTAATCTTTCGAGTGATGTGTTAGACTTCAGTCCTCCAAGGGTAGTCATTAAAAGGTTTAGTGAGTTGCAACAAGCTAGTGTTCATTCATCATTCCTTCCATTTATGATTTCATTTGTTTATCAAGGTTTAATTACCAAACTAGGGTTTGGCCAAGGTAAACCCTTATACACCAAAAAAAAAATTATCCTCTTTGTGTGTTTGCAGATTTACAGGTGAAGGAGTAAAATTGGATCAAAAGTGAAAAGTTGTTAAAGTTGTCAAGACATGGAAAATCATCTACAAAATTTGCTTTCGACCTTCTGGCAGTCAAACATAGAAAAAGCAGAGCCTTAGATCCAACATCAGAGGACTTCAAAAAGAATTTTCAGAAAAGGATACAAGGACACATTTTCCTGAACAAGACACTTTACGACATTTTTGGATCTAGGTACTTAACATCTTAACCTTCTCAGATCTACTAGCTAATGATTGTTTCTAATATTATTATTATAGAAATTTTCATTCCAAGTGGTAGATCTCAAATATTGGATCATTAATGCACTTTTATTCATCTCCCAAAAGTGCCTTTCAATCATATATTGGGGTGTCTAGCTTTGGGTAAGGTGTCCTTATACAGTTTTTGGGATAAAAAAAAATTGGGTTAGTACATATCACCTTGCAACTCCTAAATTTTCCTACAAATTATATTTTTTGTTAGTATTATGCTTTAAATCTGCATCTTAAGTTTTGCATTGCATAATTGAGCTCTTTAAGAATTTTTGGTTTATCTCCCCAAAGTGTATTTCAGTCATATTTTGCACTTTTTTATTATAAGGAATATAATAAGATCTCCAATAGATATTGTGATCCCTAAATTTCTACCCTATTCTGAAGATGCAAAAAAACTATTATGCACTAATGGAAGAACACAAAAGATACATCTCAAGATTAGCCTAAGGAATGATAACACAAAGAATTAGGACAAAATAAAGACAAATAAACGATTATACAATTGTGTTGTTGAATCCCTTGGTTGGCCCTTGATGTTTGAAAGCTTGTGTGCTCCTTGGATGGCTATGGAGATGGCTAGATGCAAGATGAAATACATGATAAAATGCAAAGGCTAATAGCTAAATGACTTGATTTGATGATGAGATAAAATGCTTGCAAGTTGAGTAATCAAATTGGTAGCATGAGGGTGCAAATGGCTAAGTGTTGTTAAAAATGGCAAGATTTTGGTATCAAATGCATAATATTCTTAAATGAGAGAAAAGAGGGGGTATTTATAGAGGGATTTGAATTCTCTAGAGAATTAAAGGGTTGAGATTAAACCAACAAGGTCAAGATGGAGGGCTATGGTGAGTTGAGGACTCACAAGCCCTCACATCTTGACATGTGGAGTGTGAGATGGCCTAGGATGAGATGATGTGGAACTGAGGTGGAAGGAAGGTACATGATGTGGAGGAAGGACAAGTACCTTGGAAAATGGATGATGTGACCTTTCAATGATCACATAGGGAAGAGGAGAATCTTGGGTGAATAAAAGTGAATTAAAAATTCACATGATTGGAGAATATTGTGGATAAGACAAGGTTCCAAAAGGAGAGGTGGAAAGTACCTTGGATAAAACAAGGTCCTTAAAAAGGTAAGCACTTACCCACATGTGACTTGATGTGATAATTCAAAGATTTTATAAGACTTTAGCACATGTGATGTGACAAGTCAAAGGTTCTAGAATTTGCATGGGGAAGAGAAGATTCCTTAGAGGAATAAAAGTGAATTAAAAATTCACATGGGGAAGAGAGGAGCCTTGGATGAATAAAAAGAAATTAAAAATTCCTTGGGGGATGGGGAGAGTTGACCAAGGTACTGATTAGGCTTAACTGATCAGTGATTAAAAGATGATTAGTGACTAACGAAGGTTAAGAAGCCAACTTGCAAACATTGGAGGACGTGACATGTCTTAATCAAATATTAGACATGTTCACCTCCCTAATGAAGAGATTAAAGGGTTGATTAAGATTAAGAAAAGGAGGTTACATGTGAGGAATTAAATAAATGTTATATTTATTTAATTCATTTGATGAAAAGGAGGATTAAAGAGATAAGGTATTTAATTATTAACTAAATACCTTAGGTATTTGGTATAATTAAGGGTATTAATTAGATAATAGTTATATTACCTAATTAACACAATCAAAAGGATGTTTAGACGAAAAGGGATAAATTTGGACCAATGTAAGTGTCCAAATTTAGGTCTCTATAGATATGACTCACTTAAGGGTTGACAATCAATCCTACATTTGGGGATCTCATTTCCTAATGAAAATAGAAGAAATTGTAGGTGCATACATCCATTTAACCATTCCATTTTGGATCACACACACTTACCTTTTTCTACGTTTCATTTTGGTGAACTTGATATTGTACATCTAAAATTTTAAAATTGGAGTTTATTCAAACCCTAGATCTTGGATTTGCATTAGTTTTCATTTCATCTAGGGTTTTAAATTTGTATTTTACTTTGTGTCAAATCTAAAAAAATCCAAAAAATTACATACATATTACATTGAATTTGCATAGTACTTGCATATTAGTGTATTTTCAATCATTTACATTAGAAAATTTAGTCAATATTGCATTCAAAAAGTGTCATCTTTGTTCGCTTTTTGTCCTTAATTGCATTTGCATTTAGGCACCTAAAACTAGAAAAATTTGTCACAAAATTCATAGTTTGCAACCTAGAATAGAGAACGCAAACAATAACTCAGAGTTTTCATTGTTCATTTTTTAAAAACCCTATACAAGGACCCATTTTCCCTTGGGTGAATGAGTCCTTGAGGGCACATCAAAAACAAATTTTCTAAGAATTTTTGTAGTCCTCTGCACTTCCCAGATCCGTTGGTAAACTATTGTTTCAGTTTATCAATTTTCAAGAATTTTTGTTTTATGCATTAGCTCTAATCATCCATTTGGTTTAGGAATTTTAAATCATTCTAAATTTATCTCAAATATTTCCTACTATCCTAAGGAACTGAGATCCAAGGTTATATTGGCTCACCTCATACATTATTGTCTCTTTTTTGACTTCCTGTTTCTTTTGTTCAAATTATACTTTGAAATTCTGAGAAACTTTTATTGCATGTGCAAGAAAAGTATCATTTTTCTTAATTTATTGAAAATTGGGAAAAATCATTACATTTCAGATCTATAGAAGAAATATTACATCATGTTCGCATTGAAAATATCTTTGGTTATCATACTTCATGTTCTACTTTTAGATCTTATTGAATACTCTAGGAAATTATTGTTACAAGCATATGAATATGGGGTCATTTCCCCCCTTTTCTTATTTTTCATTGATCCCTCTCCTGTGTATGAAACTAACTTAGTGAAAGAATACAATCATGGACAATCATGAAAATCAAGTTTGTTTTTCTACCTATATCTCTATTATTTGTAAAGAATATACTTTGGTGTTAGAGGAACCCATCATTAAGAGCCATGAGAATCCTATGTGTTTCTCTTCTCCTACTTGGGAAGAGATTATTGAACAAGAGGACGCAACCATTGATAAGAAAGAAAGAAATAATCCATGTTGGATGTGATCCTTGATCTCTCCTAGAAACAAATCATTCAAATTCTCATATTTAATTGTCTTTAATAACAAGGATAGGTTCTAGAATTGTTAGGTATAATGCTCAATCATTCATGTTTTCCACAATTTGGCTAACTAGATAAATTAATTCTCTAATGCATGATTTTTATAGTGCTATTGTAACTCTATTGTAAGAACTTACAAAATGACACTAAGACCATTTCCCTCCTTTAAGCACATAACCATTGAATTGTTTGTGATTTTTTAGATAATACCACCTAGTTAGTATTCTTATTCAATTCTAATAATCGTATTTGATATTCTAATAATATCCTATACATTTTTGTGTCTAGTGTTCATATTTTTATTCCAATTAAGTGTAGGGCTCATATTTTTGTGTGTAGGGTACATATTTTTATGTGTAGGGTTCATATTTTTGTTTCAATTGAATTTAGGGTTCATATATTTGTTCTCTATTTGAATGGATGATTCATACGTTATATAAATACTTAAATTACAAACTACACCAAATAAATATAAATACAAATAATAAAATACAAAAATCATAAAAAATGGAAAAAAGCACTTACTTGGACTGTGTGATTGCTGCAAAGGTCATTGGAAATCGGGATCATGTTCTTGTTTTGCATTTATTATTGGTAAAAATGAGCTCGTGGTCATTTTTTTTTTAAATTATATACTTTTTTTCCAAATAGGATCCTATTTTGTATATATAACAAGATCTCGTTTAGTACAAAATAGGATCCCATTTCATAGTAAATAGGATCTTGTTTATTACAAAACGAGATCTTGTTTCATAGTAAATGGGATCATGTTTCGTGATCCTTGGCTTAAGATCCTGTCACTAAATAGGATCATGTTTCAAATTTCAGCTTGGGATTCCAAAGAAAAATGGGATCTTGTTTTGCTCTGCCTAATTAGGTATTTTTCCTAAGTCTGAAAATTCCATGAGACATGGCCTCAACTTCTTGCTTTTACCCAACACACACTTTCCAAAAACAACGTTCTTCGAGGAATTTTTTTTTTTTGCAATCTTCAAAGCGAAGTTGGTGAAAACCCCAATTTCATAATTATTTGTTAAATAATTCTCCAAATGACTTCAAACATGGTTGTACTTTCTTTAATGTGGTCTTTAGAAAAATCAAAAGATATATTTTTTTTGACATATGAACTCATTTTGAAAAGAATTAACTTGTTTCTTACATTATGGATTCCAAGATCATGCTTGTATACTAACTATAATAAAATTATTTGCACAAGAGAATAATATAATAGGGAATAAGTTGAAAATACTTGATAATATTTGACAACAATAAGGTAATTTGAGGGGACAATCCTCAAAGAAAATAGTTATAGGACCATAATTTGTAATGTAATGATTAACTACATATATGCATCATTGTAATATTCTAGTGTCCTAACCCCACTGAGGTAAGCTAGTACATACAATGATTATACTTGTGGACTCATAAATAACTCAATTAAGAGTTGTATTAGCCATAATTCAACCACACATATCCTAATATAATCAATATGTCAAGTGCATAACAAATTCCTAACTATTCCATAGATTTATTTATTTTAAACGTTAATCACTCAATGAAACCAAGTTTTTGTAGAGAAGGTGATGAGTGATTGGGGCTACAAGAGATGCTATTGATACTAACTACCAAACATTGTTGAGATAGTTATATGATGAATTACAATCCTATAAATTGTTAATTAATTATTATCAATAAAATATAATTTTAAAGATGTTGATCTTGCAAGTTATATAAACTAAAAAGACTTATCTAAGATCCTCAACTCATTGCAAGAGACACATCACATATTAAAATAAAATAAAAGAGAAACTAATGAAATTGTTAACTATTTATAACCTATTTTAGAAAATTAATACACATACATACAAATAACCCTATTATTTTAATCAACATAGTGACTATTAACCTATTTAAGATCTTCCACTTACCAAAAATTTACATGTTCAATTTAATAATAAAATTGTAAAACATTCCACAGCTTCTATAACCTCATAGTCAAAATAGAAAACACATCTATTGGTTAAGATCATACTTGGTTTACAACCTAAATTTGACTGTATTTTACAACCTAAACACCTTAAAAAGGCCACGTTGTTTTAGTTTCCATGGCTACTCAATTGATACTTTTCAAATAAAAAATAAATTATCTTGAACAATTTTATTTAATTCATAATAAAATTATTTGTCATTCCTTCAAGTTGTGCACATGGATGATTCAGATTTAGCTTCTATTATTTTTATATTTTATGATGTATGCATATATGGATAATTGGATATATAAATTTATGTATGGATGATAAAATTCACAGGGTGAACATTTTACATTTATCGATGTAGGCTTTTATATTGTGATAATTTTGTGGGTATATATATACTCTTTTTTATTTATTTTTTGTAGAGGATTTTTATGATGACAATGATATTATTTATATACTAGATTTTTGAGATTTATAATTCAAAAGAGACAAGTGGCCACAAGAACTGTAAAAAAATATGATAATCTCACAATAAGTGAGATTGGTCTTAATATATGATAAGCTCAAAATATATGAGGGAGGGAACAACCTGAGAGAGAGGGGGATTGGTATGGATAGAGTTAGGGAGAGAGAGAGAGGGATTTATCTAGGTAGGGTGAGAGGGAGAGGCCTAAGAGAGAGAGGGGGTGATGGAGGGATAGAGGGAGGGAGAGACTTGAGAGAGAGAGATACTTATTTAGGTAGGGTGGGAGCGATGGAGGGAGGGAAATACTTGAGAGAGAGAGAGAGAGGTGGGAGGGATAAAGGGAGGGAGAAACCCAAGTGAGAGAGAGAGGTGGTGAGAGGGATAGAGATAGGGAGAGACCTAAGAGAGAGAAAGAGAGTGGGTGGTAGGGATAAAGGGAGGGAGAGGCTTGAGAGAGACCCTACCTAGATAATTATCTCTCTTTCACTCCCTCCCTCTCTCTCTAAAGTCTCTCCCTCCCATCTCTCTCTCTCTCTCTCTCTCTCTCTCTCTCTCTCTCTCTCTCTCTCTCTCTCTCTCTCTCTCTCTCTCAGGTATCTCCCTCCTACCCTACCTAGATAAATATTTCTCACTTCCTTCTCTCTCTCTATCTCTCAGGTCTCTCCTTTTGTCTATCCCTCCCACCCTACCTAGATAACTTTATCTCACTCCCTCTCTCCCTCCCATAATACCTAGATAACTCTCTCTCCCTCCCTCTCTCACTCTATATATTATAACATAGTATATAGTATGTTATATATATATATTGTGTAATTTATATACTACCTAGCATATATTTTCATCTTCGAAGCTTTTAATGCAATTTTTTCATCCTGACATTGCATTTCTCCTGGATGTAAGTTTGCATTCTTTATGTTTTTATAGTTTATGTTGCTTTGAATTTCTCTTATAAAGTTCCTTGGGTTATTCAATATATTTCAAATTGCTAACATGGTATCAAATATTTTTTTGAGAGTTCCAAGTTCTTAGATTTCTAATAAAGAGTTTGAGCTTTTTATGTAATATTTTGAAATTTTGAGTATGATCTTCTCTTTCTTCATATGATGACCTACAGAATCAAGAAAACTTGATAGAAATACTAGATTTGGGGTTTTCTCTTTGTGTATCTATACTCAAAGTTTATTTTGGAGTATTATGGTGTAAATCTAAGTTCTCTATTGAGTTTAGAATGTCTAATAAAGTCATATCTATCTTTTGTTTCACTCAATTTGGTCACCTTTTGATATAGTTGCAAACCGGGGTTTGAAGCTCATCGCAGGTGAATAGCTTTTGACTAGAGAATTTTTTATCCAAATGGACCTATACATTGCACTAAGATGGCCCAAACCCCCTAATTTCATATAAAAAAAATCCATTTTAGTCGAATATGATTTTTGGAAAGTTTTTATTTTGCTAGAAGGGTCATCACTACAGGCTAAATTTAGCCATTTTTAAAAAAAATCATAAAACAATTTTCCATGGTGTCCATTTTTGGTAAACAAGATATCATTGGAAAGGTGTAAATGATAAGTTTTCATATATAGAGGTATTGAATTTTTTTTTAAAAAAAATCTACCAGATATTGCAAGTTGAAGTTGTTTGTTAAAAATTTCTTCAAAAAATCATCTTTTGCCTCGATGCTTTGTTTTTCAAAAATGGGTAGGCGTTGGAAAGGTATTGAAGAGAAATACACAACTGCAAGAATAATTTTTCTATATTTTGTCTCAAGTTAATTTTGTGTTAGAAATTGTAATTTTGGCCATTGTGGGCCTATTGAACATTGTATCTTCGAAAAAGATTTGTAAATACACTAAACTACAAAGTGCCAACCTTATAATATTTGGGGGTGATTTTTTATACTAATGAAAGGGGTGTGATTGTATTGGTGTTCTTTGCGGTGTCTTTTATAATCATTTGAGGATTGTATCATAGGTTTTAATATTCACCTTCTGTGATAATCTTGGATAAGGCCAATTATAAGTCTTGGAGAAAAGGCATTCTAGCCCATTTTAAATGGCTAAAAATGTTTCAGTATCTTCATGTGCTCATGCTTGAACTAGAAACACATAGAAGGAAATCAATATGGGGTAATAAAATTGATCATGTATTAGGATTGATTGGTTCTCATGTTGATAATGACACTATGTGGGCTATAATAGACATTGAATGTCCTCACACACTTTGGACTAAGATTTGGGAGATGTTTGGAGACCATCATGTTTCTCTATTCCTAGATGACCCTACTTCATATTTTCTTAGTCCAAATGATGATGCCGATAATATACCCTTTGATGATTCTACTTTAGAGTAGCTTAAGTATTTTGCAGGTCTTGAATATTCAAATGACATAAAGATTTCTCTTATTTCTTCTCATCCTCGTGTTTGGATCACATAAAAAATACCTATTGCTACTTTAGATTCTAGAGATGCTTCTTTGAAACCCTCTAATGATTCATTACAACACGGTCATTTGTGTCATCTAGATTTAGTCCATTGGGACCAATTTCTACTAGACATCTCTTTTTTATTTGTAGAGTCCCTCATTTTGGATCTAGATGACACTATTAAAGAAATATATCTTCACTTTGAGGACAACACTTTTGTCATTGCACCTATTGCTACTACAAATTAAAAATTCTAGTGATTCCTTAGAACAGGACATCTATAGTCTTTCAAGTTCAACTTTTTTGGATGATCTCTTGACATGGATTTCAGACTTGTTTATGGAGACACATATTGCATATTTGAAACTATTGATTATATTCATCTTATCATTGATGGAGTTCATTATTCTTCAGTTGTAATGAGGGCATACTCCGACACTCTAGTTCATTATCTACATGATCATTCATCATAGTTTGACATGAATGTGGATAATTTTGATCAAAATTTGGAGGGCATCTTCAAAGGAGATACTTGAGTCTTTGGCTTGTGTTCTACATTAATCTCTAGGATTTTTTATTTATCATCTTCAATAGTGTGGCCTAGAATGCTTGACTTTATTTTGAATGATTTCAACATCGACACGGGGATACTTGAGCCAAGTTTAGAGACTTCATATAATTTTCACTTTTTCCTACACATTCCTTTCAAGATTTGGGAGATAGATTGCACACACCTTTGGTTTTATTTATTCCTAAGGGGAGGAATATTTTTCAATGATCATGGACCATATTTTTGTTGAAAAATGAGGTCTTTTCTTAGCTTAATACTCTGTAAAACTTTAATATTGTTGATCTAAATAAGCTTTTTCCTTTTGTTACAAATTCTTTGTGGGCGATTATCTTGATTAATCCATTTTAATGTTGTAGAATGTAGATAGAAGTTGATAGAAGAACTAGACAGGATAATATAAATATTACACAATGTGTACCATGGAGAGACCCTTTCAGGGAAAAACTCCACCAAGAATTATTCTCTATTATTAAAACTCTGAAATACAATAGATCCAATTCTTCCTTGAGAATGCTTCTTCTTTCCTTCACCAATCTTCTTCACAACCTACAATAACAACTGATAATAACTCTCTTCAACTGGCTTGAGATAAATAGGCTTTAATCAACATTGTAAACTCCAAATGAGTTACAATAACAATGCTCAAGCCCTAACCCCAAAAGGTACGCATGTCTCTTGCAAGTAGATTTGTGTCATGAAGAACAATGTCAAATCATCTCCTTCATCCATTTGGGTGTCCCAAATTGAAGTCATAACTCAACCTTTATCTTGTAAATATCTTAGGGCTTCATCCTCAAATTTGGTGCCCAAAAGAGGGCCCTACTTAACTAAGCCTTCACAAATATCTTAGCATGCAAAGGAGCTAATTCCAAGAAGCCAACTTGGGCGCCCAAAGTGGGTCCAAGATATTTATTGTTAACTAAAACATTTCTCAACACCATTCATGCAATAATGGTCATCCCCTTGTTAACTGAAGGTAATACCTATTATCTGTCATGCAACTCAAGTTATTAGCCATGCATTCTAAGTTAACTGAAGTCAACTAGCATTCAACTAAAAGTAACTGAAGATAACTGAACCATAACTAAACTAAACTAAACCGAACTGAACTGGACCTCGTACACATCACCCCCTATTTTATAGGACCTCAACATGCATAAATCAAAATCCCTATTTTGTAGGAACCTAGGATGCATTTCTGAAGTGTACTCAATTTACCAACCAGTTAACTAAACTCAAGGTGAGTTATCACCTACCATATGTGAGCCCATGTGCCCCTATTTTATAGGAGCTAATTCCAAGGTGTCCACACATGCTTTTAACATTTATAATTAATTACAAATGTTAATTAACATGATTATTTCATCAAATATTAATCTCTTCCTAATCCTAGTGTTGTTGAACATATTCTAAGGACTTAGGATATATGGTGAAATAAATAATGTTTAGGATTGTAATTAAATGGCATCCTATTTCCAACATTCTCCCACTTGACATTATACATTGCAATTATTCTAAAAAAGGAATAATAAAACAAGTACAACACTCAAGGCCAATGGCCTTCTTGCACCAACTAATCAATCCATGCTAACTTCAAATGCAACCTACATAATCATGAAGCTTCCAAGCAAATGATTAAAAACAAGAGAAATTATATGTATGGTTTCTTAAGATAATCTGTAACATTAACTAAAGTGTTAAATTTCTCAATTAATACCTTTCCATTATCAACCAAACCAAAACCTTTCCCAAGTCAATGTATCCAGACCACCTCTATGGAGGTATGCTAAACCATTGAGTGTGTTGAACTCACATTCAACCAAGGTGTAGGCTCCTCGGTATTTTCTGTTGAAAAAAAAAATCTTACAAGTAACCATTCCAACAAATATCTTCTACCAAAAGAGAATTCCAACCTCACCTATTTCTCCAAGTATCCATGAGGACCTGTAACCAACCAATCCATGCCAAACTCCAAAGAAACACAACACTTTCATGAAGTAATCAAGAAAATGATTAATGTACCCAATATTTAAGAGAACTGCACAAGATCAATGTCAAAGCTCCAACCTTGAACATAAACATAACATCCATGATCTAACCATCTCATCCTAGGAGATCACATGAACCATAACATATATATATATATATACATCCTAGTCTCAAGAGAACATGTAATATGCCAAAACTCTAATCTAGAATCAAGAGTAAACCATGACATAATAGCAACCACTCTAAACCAAGAACAAACCATATAACCAATCACATGAAGATAACCTTACCAATGATGCATCCAAGTCACTACCAATAACTCCCACTAAACTGTGGTACTAAGTTACACATGGCATCGTGACTACCACCCTCTACATGAAGATTACTCTGAAACATGAAGCACAGAATTATCACAAACAATATTAGTTGAAATAACCAATGCATCATTATTAACATCCGAGGACTCCTCTGTAGAATAATCGGAACTTTATTTCTCATTCTTACAATCCTTCTTCACATGTCCCAGTTTCCCACAGTTCCAACACTTTACCTTACTTCGTCCTTCTTACTTACCCTTCCCTTCCTTGTTTCCCTTAGGTTCCTTTTTCTTAGGCCTACATTTTACAAACAATTCATCTTGGATTTCCTCCTTAGACTTCCTCCTCATCTCTTTTGATAGGAGAGTAGGAATAATGTTGTCCATCTTTGGATCTGAACCATTACCACTAATTGCAACAATTAGATTTTCCCAAGAATCTGGTAAAGAACAAAGTAACAAAATGCACTTATCCTCATCTCCTAGCTTTACATCTACAAATGCTAACTGACCGAGAATTAAATTGAAAGCATTTAAATGTTGTGCAACATATTCACCATCTTTCATTTTTAATGAATACAACTTCCTTTTCAGATACAACTTATTGGTGAGATTCTTAGTTTGATAAATATCCCCTATTCTCTTCCACAATTTATATGCATTATTTTCATCTGAAACATTCAAGAGAACCGCATCAACAAGACATAACCTAATTTTTCCTCTTGCCTTCTTATCTAACTTATCCCAATCCTCATCTGAAATAGTTGTAGGTGTCTTTGTCACATTATTAACTGCTAACCACTGATCTCTTCCTTCAAGAAGATCTTCCATTTTTAATTTCCACATTTCATAGTTAGAACCATTGAACCTTTTGATTTCTAACCGAGAATTCATTGTAACAAAACTTAATTCCAAAATCAGCAAATAACAAAAATAATAAAAGCTCCCACTAAGCCAAAAAAGCTCCAATCTTTTAAGAGAAAGGCATCCCAATACTCTACCCAACCTCGGCTCTGATACCAAATGTTGAAAAATGAGGTGTTTTCTTAAATTAATACTCTATAAAACTTTAAGATTGCTGATCTAAATAAGCTTTTTCCTTTTGTTACAAATTCTTTGTGGGTGATTATATTGATTACTCCATTTTATTGTTGTAGAATGTAGATAGAAGTTGATAGAAGAACTAGACAGGATAATAGAAAGATTACACAAGATGTATCGTGGAGAAACCCTTTCGGGAAAAAAATCCACCAAGAATTATTCTCTATTATTCAAACTTTCAAATACAATAGATCCAATTCTTGCTTGAGAATGCTTCTTCTTGCCTTCACCAATCTTCTTCACAACCTGAAATAACAACTGATAATAACTCTCTTCAACTTGCTTGAGATAAATAGGCTTTAATCAACATTGTAAACTCCAAATGAGTTACAATAACAATGCTCAAGCCCTAACCCTAAAATGTACACCTATCTCTTGCAAGTAGAGTTGTGTCATGACTAACAATGTTAAATCATCTCCTTCATCCATTTGGGCATCCCAAATTGAATTCATAACTCAACTTTTATCTTGTAAATATCTTAAGGCTTCATCCTCAAAGTTGGCACCCAAAAGAGGGCCCCACTTAACTAAGCCTTCAAAAATATCTCAACATGCAAACAAGATAATTCTAAGAAGCCAACTTGGGCACCCAAAGTGGGTCCAAGTTATTTATTCTTAACTAAAACATTTCTCAACACCATTCATGCAAGAATGATCATCCCCTTGTTAACTAAAGGTAGTACATGTTATCTATCATGCAACTCAAGTTATTAGCCATGCATTCCAAGTTAATTGAAGTCAACTAGCATTCAACTAAAACTAACTGAAGATAATTGAACCATAACTGAACTGAACTGAACTGAACCTCATGCACATCACCCCCTATTTTATAGGACCTCAACATGCATAAATTAAAATCTGTATTTTTTAGGAACCTAGGATGCATTTTTGAAGTGTACTCAATTTACCAACCAGTTAACTAAACTCAAGGTGAGTTGTCACCTACCATATGTGAGCCCATGTGCTCCTATTTTATAGGACCTCAACATGAATAAATCAAAATCCCTATTTTGTAGGAACCTAGGATGCATTTATGAAGTGTACTCAATTTACCAACCAGTTAACTAAACTCAAGGTGAGTTGTCACCTACCATATGTGAGCCCATGTGCTCCTATTTTATAGATTTCATAGGAGCTAATTCCAAGGCGTTCGCACATGCTTTTAACATTTAGAATTAATTACAAATGTCAATTAACATGATCATTTCATCAAATATTAATCTCTTCCTAATCCTAGTATTGTTGAACACATTCTAAGGACTTAGGATATATGGTGAAATAAATAATGTTTAGGATTGCAATTAAATGGCATCCTATTTCCAACAATTTTGCATGCAAATTCAAGAATCTATCATTGGATCTCTTTGGGGGGATACGTCTTCTCTTCTCTCTCTACTCTAGGGGGTGTTCTCTCTCTATTTGTGGTGGGTCTTCTTCTTCTTTGGAGGAAAATTTAATATATACATGGGCTCATTTTTCTAGACTCATCATCTTTTACGTCCTCCTAAGTTTTGCTTTAGGGGGGTATTGGTACAATATTTTTTGTTTTTGTAGTGGGTTAATTTATTTTCTCTTAGTCATAGGTTTTTCCTACACTTTTATTAAGCTTTCTTAGGATAATAAAGTGAGTTTATTATTTAATAACTAGGAGATAAGGTGATGAGGTTCCTCCACCCTTAAAGGGTCGAGTATTTACTTTTTCAACACTTTATTTAATATCATTCGTCAATTCCTATTTGTTGTTTTTCTACCTCCATCCTCTCCTCAGTTTTATATAAACTCACTACCTAGCTTGTATTTTTCATCTTGAAAGCTCTTAATGTAATTATGTCTTCCTAAAATTGCATATCTCTCAGAGTTTCTAGTTTGCATTATTTATATTTTTCCAATTTATGTAGCTTTGAATTTCTCTTATAAATTTCTTTGGGTTATTCAATCTATTTCAGATTTCTAACAACTAGATCCTCCATAAAGACGCATGACACAAGTTCATGGATAAATTGCTGTGATTATTTTCCTTTGTCAAGGAAAATCCTATTGAATGAGATAATATCCCTCAAACCCCAATTGTATTCACCATTCAATTGCAAAAAATGAGGCATCTTTATTGCATGTATTAACCAATTAACATTGCCCAAGAATTCAAGAACCACTTCATTATCAACCTTATTATTGTAGGGAAGTCATAAATAATAGGTGCATGACCTATTCCATAATATATAATTCATGTCCATAAATCTAGGTTAGCAACATCAAAATAATTAAAACTCATAGAAGGAAGTTAGCTTTCCTTGTACTTGAGTGCATTTTCATTATATTAGCCAACATCTTTATTTGAATCAAGAAAAAAATAAAATGCCTCCAACTTGTAAGGAAAATAAAAGTATATTTGACTTCGACCCTTCTCAACACAAGCAAGAAAATCATCTTGCACTCCAAATTGGAATGCCCAAAGTGTTCAACACCCAAAATACTAAGAGGGGGGGTGAATCAGTATTCCATTAAACCATTCAGCTATGAACCATCCAATTATTAAAGCACATCAAATTGTAATTAAAAATGAAGACATTGAAAAGAACATGAAACCATAAGACACATCAACACTAGATTTTTATGTGGAAAATATAAAATGGGAAAAATCACGGTGAGGGTTAATTCAAAATATAATACATCTTGATATAGAATATCATAAGGGCTCACTACTAAGACACATTGTCCTTGAAGGCTCACAACATAAAATAATTTACGAAACAAAGTATGGCTCACTACCAAGAGGTGAACTGAGATAGAATGCACCTTCCTTGTGTTGGAGTTCAGTTCTGGTGAAGTATTGAATACAAAACACTTCTTTGTACAATATACTCAACAATTATATCTGCTCATACATATAATTCACACTTTTTTTACTTTCATCCTTCTTCTATTTCTCATCTTCACTTGCTTCTCATACCTTTTCTCCTAAAAAATGTCTTGCATATATACCATAAACATTCACATACACTAATTAGGTTGGCCTAATTAGAGTAGCCCTATTTCAAATCAAAATTAACTTTGTCGGCTTTGTCCTCAAAGCATATTCATCTTCACACCCAACACAATCATGTGATGCATGATATCAGTCAACATAGACCTAAGATAGATCCCTTTAGCATTTGCAATGCATATTTAATCTTCTTAATTCAAATTCATAATGAGGTCAATCGAACATAGACCTAAAACATCAAGGACTTCAAACGTATATGCATTTCATCAAACGTGTAACATCAAAACACGTTAAAAAATCAAATTCTCCTTTAGATGACATCAAGTAACTTGTCCTCAACTCCATAAGATAAAATAATTAATCATAAGAGAACACAAAATCTCCCACATCAATGTGTTGTACAAAGACTTATTGTAATTATCATAATAGAACACTGTTACCCATATCTTCCGAATGTGTTCACATGTCATCAAAAAACTTC